>JAYMTK010002888.1:0-13075 GCA_036897405.1 Pelargonium myrrhifolium | reverse complement strand
AGCCTATTATGGATTTCATAATCTAATCCATAGCTCACATCAAACAGTGGATAAGAAAACATAGTGGATTTTAAAATTCAATCCACTCTTTTATCTCTGCAATCAAAAACTACTTTAATGGATTTATAGGGGTTGCAAAATGTGGTGATGACAAGAAATGTGTTGAGCTAGCTTAGACAAGTTATTTCTAATTAAATTCAAGCATGCAATATATTATTTCTCACAATCCACATGCTTGTTTGTTGTGTCTTAGACTGAACAATCCTATAGAGATCTCCTGAAAACACAAAAAGGATAAGACATCCTAAATCCATGGATTCATCAGAAAATGAAGATTGACCTTGAAGGAGAGTACTCAACTTTCCTCTTGCAGCTAACCAGCAGCTATCATGTATTCAAATCCATGCTTTGCAATTTTGAGAGAGAAGAAGAAAAAAACCTTTAATTAGCATGCATGTTTTTAACATATTTTACCCTTCTATAATTCTCTCACTAATGGAAGTTGTTTTGATAACAAGTTAATTAAGATGATGTTAGGATTTGTAGAACAGCGACAACGTAGATTCGTGGTAAGTTTTTTTTTAATGGTGTGTGCACATGGTAGCAGGATCATGCGGTTGCAGGAAATAAGAAGATGGCTTAGAATGTGTTGGTTCGTTCAGAGCTCTCGGATCACCTTTGACTTGAGTTTACTGCCGAATCAGATGGCTGACTATGTGGTGGCGAGGAGGTTGGCAGAGCCCTTGGTCTTCTTAAGCTTCAAGTGCAATTGTTGTCACTTGTTCGTACTATTCAGAGTATGAGGAGGATTAATGCCTTCAACTTGATTATTCGGGTTGATGGTGAGGATTATTGTGCCTCCAACTTGATTATTCAGTATGCTTTAAGCCAGCCCAGTTTGGAAGTGTCGTTTTTTTGTTTATGGGTTGATCTGTGAACCGAGTGGTTCACGAGTTATTTAGGTTTTCGGTCTCTTTGTCATGCTTGTCTGCTGGGTTGATTTTCAAGCCCTCAATTATTTATCGTTTTTGTTATAGTCTAATTTAAATTAACAACTTATTAATGTCTTGCCCTAGAAAAAGAAATCGTTGTTTTGAATATATTCATACTCATGCCAGTTCTTGTGATTAACTCCTTGTATCATATACATTAGCCTAGGTTTTGTAACCAACACTCATGATCATCATATCGATCCTCACACATTATATGTACGTTCAGTGATTACCTCAATATTTATGAACACATTCTCACAAAAGTAAATACAAATATAAAAAAACATTAATCCAATCTCACAAACTCAATACAAATTCGTGCAAATAATTTTTTTATCGCACAAGAGATAATTTCTTCTTTTTTCTCAAATAACTATTAACATTTGGGGTATAATATATGTATATCAGTTAACTAATATAAAGTTATATCAGTTAAACCAATAAGGTGACGACACCTCATTTAAAATCATGGATCCGAACAGATTGTTCCGCTCTCACAAATTCACTTGGGTTTGTATAAGTGATTTTAAATGAGATATCATCATCTCATTAGTTTTGTAATGTTGCAAATGATATACCTTTATATCGGTCAATTGATACATTTTACCCTAACATTTGTTCATTATATAAGATCAAACATGAAATAATTCATCTAAATTTTAACATTTATCTCATATTTAAAAGAATTTGTTGCCCAAAAAGCTAAATTGACCCACCACTTTTTTATTTAACCTCCTCTAACAAACATTCTCTATATCAAAGTAAGTAAATAAATTAGTAGAGTCAATTTTCGAAATACCGAAATTGCCCTTGTGAGGCAACCTTGCTCTCACTTTCTACAAATCTCCTACCCAAAAAGTTACATTGACCCACTACTTTCCTATTTACAAATCCAATATTCATGCACAAATTAATTTACGTACTCCATTAATTTAGCATGAATATGGAGCAATAATAATTAGGGTTTTGACCCTACTAAGTCCAAACAAAACCACAACACTACTTGATATTATATACATATGATCCATTTTCAATCAAAGACTCAATGACCCATAAAATAGTAGTGCATGCCCATCCCCATACATGTCCTTGCCCTCCATTTCTAAGACCAGAAAAACATGAAAAGATCAAAATTTTCTCCTAACTTTTCACCCCTCAAAACAAATACACATATATACGTGGAAAGCACCAAAAACCTAAACCCTAGCCGACCACAAGCATGATAATTACCTTTTCGCCATTCTTCACATTTCTAATTCCATGAAGGGTAGTTTGGTAATTTCACAAATTGGTTGAGTAAATGCAAAATTTGCAGTAAAGGGTTGGAATTTCAGTCTGCAAAGTGGGTTGATTTAGCTAAAACTACAACATCTTGTATGAGGTTTTGGCAAAAAAAAAAAATAATAATAATAATAAAAGAAAAGAAAAGAAAATATAGAGACCATTCTCATTTCATCATCTGATCAAGTTTCATCAGGTCATTTTCTTTCTTTTAAAAAAAAACTTGTTTCATATATGCATTAAGTGATCAAGAAATGTAGAAAAAAACAAAAAAGAACTATAAATAGGTAAAGAAGTGTAAGTAATGCATGCATTTTGGAATTCGAGTTTTGTTTGCAAACAAGAACCCAAAATTTTCTTTTCTTTTCTTTTCTTTTCCATTTTCCGGAAGCTGAAGTTGGCCGTGGCCGGAAGCTGAAGCTGGTCAGGTCTCAGCTGCTTCTTGTCTGCAGGTTTCATTTCATATTCTCATCTTTTTCAAGAAAATTTCCAGTTTTGTATACCTCTCTTCACTCTTCTTTAGATCTAATCTAACCACACACAACACAAAATCTTTCTTCATACATCACCAAGATCTTTTCTTTCTTTTCTTTTCTTTTTTTTTTCCTTCTCTTTCTTGGTGCCATATTTTACTACCCATAACCCATCTCTAATTTTTCTCCATTGTACATTATTTTTTTGTCATTTTTTATTATTGTTTTCAAACATGGGTTTCTTGAGGAGCTAGCTGAAGTTTTATGTATTTTTTAATCTTGGAATCTTAAAAAAATGATGAGATCGAAGTGAGAGTAGGAAAAAACTCAGCCTTTCTTTTCACATGAATGTTTATGTTTTTTATTTGATTTTTTTGGTTTGGAGATGGTCTCTTCATGATAAGATCTCTTCTTCTTTTTGTTCTTTCTTGAAGAGTGTTGGTAGAGATCACAACACACATGCACAAAATGTTATAATTTGTAGCACAATTTAAACACAAATGTTGAGAGAGAAGAAGAAATGGGCCAATGAGTTCTCCTCTTCCTTTCTGTCTCTCTCTTTTTTTTTTTTACCGACCATACCAACACCAGCTAAGAGGCTCGAACTTGATCCTTTCTTCAAGATCTTCTCTCCATCAAGTCTCATAACAATATCTTTACAACAACAATTGTTATTATGTTCTCTATGTTCTCAACAATTGTCTTCTCTTACATATATTTACATTATCCTCTTTGAATAACACTCCACTTTCTAACAATTGTTGTTTATATATATGCACTTTTTCTACTCTCCAAACAGTTCTTGTTCAGCTAAGATCATCATATCTACACCTCAAAATTTCTAGATTTGTGCCTTCTGTGACAAGAGATCTGTGGATTATTCTTGATTTTAGGTCATATATAAATATGAACAATTTTTTTTTTTTTTTTGTATTATTTGTAGAAAAAATGAATTGCTTTCTATCTATTGAAAATGATTTGATTCTGAAAGTTTCTCATGATCAGGTTCTAAAAATTGTTGAGCTATGGGAAGAGGAAAAATTGAAATCAAAAGGATTGAGAACACAACCAACAGGCAAGTGACCTTCTGCAAGAGAAGAAATGGACTCTTGAAGAAAGCTTATGAATTATCAGTCCTTTGTGATGCTGAAGTTGCTCTAATTGTCTTCTCAAGCCGCGGTCGCCTCTATGAGTACTCGAACAACAAGTAATTCGATTTCTTAAAACTATACTCTAAAAATCTATGCATCCATATACATATCTCTACATTTCTTGTCAATTTTCTCATATGGTTTTTGACCAAACTTTTTGTGCTAGCTAGTACAATTTTTTTTTTTAGTGTGTGAACCACAGATTTAATCATGTTCGGGGTTTAGTACGTCTTTTAGATTATAAACTAGGATTAATTTACAGTTGTTTTTAGTTGCTTAAACTAAAATATCATGGATCTTGAATCAAGACTTGTCTTTGAGCCAAAATGGATAAAAAGACAGTGAAGTGAAGAGAGCACATATAATACTAAAAGTGTGCAAATCTTGACTATCTCAACTCTCTCTCTAACTATCAGTGAGTTACTGTATTTGACATGAATGAAGACCTGATCTTCTGATAAATTTTGGCAAAATATATTATAGCAGCTAGCACATGGACATGTTAAGTATATTCTGACATTTTTTCTAAGAGAAGCATGCACAGAAATTATATAATATAAGTAAATTAAAATGGAAAGAAGTATTTTGTATTACTATTACAAAGATCCTCATTTCTTTCTTTGACCTAATAATAAGAACATGAATCATGATGGCTTGATCATTCCAAGATTTTCTATCAGTTTTGTTTCTCAGTTATTGGGTTTCAGTTCTTCACAACTATAATAAAAAATATTTTTGACATATTTGTATTTTTTCAATTAAAAAATTTGTAGCTCAATGTGATCTTATTGGACAAAATCTGTGATTTTTACAATCTTTTCACCCTTCCTTTCCTTTAATACCCCTTTTGATTCCTTTTATATTTTTTTATTGGAAAAAAATAATATTTAAATTTGTGTACTAAGGCTTATGAACTTACTAATTAACTTCCAACAATTTAATCAGTAACTAATTAAGATATAGATCAATGATTTAAGTTTATTCTTGATGACAACCTAAAAAGATTATGTGATCATTAGGGTTTGTCTCAAAACTTCAAGTTTTAGTCAGAAGTATACTTATATATTGTGATAAATTCAGTTGTAATTAGTTCTTATTAATTACCACATCTAGTTGATCAACAACATATAATTATGAAGTAATAAATAGCCTAATTTGGTAGAACAAAAGTGAATTAGACAGTAGAGTTTTGCATTTTTGTGTAAGTATATGAACTTAGAAATCTTTTTTTTCTCCATATAAACGCTTAAATTCACCAAAATAATATTCTCTCTCCCTCTCTCTCTCTCTCTATATATATATACACACACATACATTTTTTTCGCTTAGCCTAAATCAAGCGAATGAGAAAATAAAATCTCATTAAATTGCACTCATACTTATTTCCAACGAATTTGTGGGAACAGAACGACTTGCTGGATCTAGATTTTTTTAATGATGTGTAATAATCTCATTGGCGCTTGACTTAGGTTGCTCTCTCTCTCTACACATGACACAGTCACTTGTTCTATTTCATGCCTAGCTAGGATAAAAACTCAGCCCCAAGCTTGCATGCAAACCTCCATAGATGCATTTAAAAACCATGAAAGAAAGTTAAGAGGTGATGGGAAAACATACTCCTCTCCACCTATGATTAATGATTTATTTTCCCCGTTCACTGGCTAGTTCTGTGTACAAAAGGAATAATAATTAGCTATGAGGATTGAACTGAATATATATGTACTATACATAGATGTTCTGACCTTGGATCCATAAATATTTCCTCTTCCACTGTTTGTGAATCTCACTTCTCTTCAAGGCCTTATCTTCTTTTGTTTGTCTTTATTAAACTAAAGAAAATTAAAGGAAGCACCTAATAAGTTTTTTCTTTAATGTCAACTCTTTTTCATGGTTTTCTTGAGCACTCCAAAAGATCTTTTTTATACCAAATTGTGGTGCACAAAAGTGAAACACTACATGCAGCCGCATGGGGTTTACCTTTAGCTTCTCCACAAGAACTCAGCTGACTTTGTGCCACTCCTGTGTGGGTTGTGGGACCCTCACAAGTTGGTGCAGTCAACTCCTCTAGAATATATATATATATATGAAGTGTCCGGAAAAATGAATCTGGGCAGACGTTTCGCGCCCACAATATTCATTAGGATGTTGCATCACCTCATTGGTCTTGAGAGTCTCAACCAATAAATCATAACTGATATTCTTTTTTTTCTCTCTCTATATATAAATTGTCATCTTATAATCTTGATCATACGAGTTTTTAATCAGAAGTAAGAGTACGTTACAAAAGTGATTCTCTTTCCGCATAACAGTGGGAGTCGTGTTTTGAGCTAGTGATTCTTTGTCTGATGTATTTTCTACTTTGGATTAAACTCAACTAATAAGATTGTAGTGACATTAAAAAACAAACAACTTTTTCATATAAACATAAGCAATTAGAGTAATATGAAGAAAATGATCAAGAAAAGTGAGAAATATTGAACATTTAATATATAGTATATATATGGATCCAAAATGGCCAGTTTTGTGTCCTTGGCTGCATGTTTCAAAGAGATCTGTCTTTTCCAATTTAGTGCAACACTATCTAGTTTTATGAGAATCTGGCCAACTTCTGATCCCTTGCCTCTTCAGCTTTTGTGTGTTCTAAGTTTCTTTTGGAGTTGTGTTTCCATTTCTAGCTTTAAGAGCATCCCAAATCTTAATTTGTCTGATCTGATCTCTCTCATGAATGCTATCTGCAGTAACTTATTATCTTTTGCTTCTCTCTTTGTTTCCTCTTCAAAAAGTTTGAAAAAACTTTAAAAGTGAAGTCCTTGTTCCTTTTTCTGATATTGTTGTCTTGAGTGATGAATTAATATTGAACAAGAAAAATGGATATATATATACTATGGAGAGTTGGAGACAAGGTTTTTCTACCTTGTACATTGGTTGGCTAGTGGGGTGCAAGTGCATTTAAATTAACACCTTCACTAGTGCATGTTGTTTGATTCATGTCACATCAACATGATGCTTCCACCTTACAAATTGACTCTTTTTTCCATTGCTAGTCTTATCCATTAAGGATTTTCCCCACTTTGTAGTGGTTAGAACTTTGGGCACTAGTTTTAAATCCAGTTTGAATTCGTCTTTAAACATAACGTCATATGTAGTTATATCGTCAACATTTATACACAGTTCTCATGCACGTTTAAAATTTGAAACCAGTTGATACAAAAGTCATTTGAATATATTGATCACAGTGTAGCAATAACACGATTCTAAAATATTTTGAATTTGTAATATTTAGCTCTTTTTTTTTTCTACAAAAACTACATAACATGATTTAGCCTTTTTTTTATTATTTAGAGGAAAAACTAAAGAAACAAATAAACACAACAAAAAAATATTGGGGAAACATATAAAGCATAAAAGATACCATCTCTTTCGAGGAAATTAAAACAAACGAGTCTCATATTGTCTTGCAAGATTTGAGGTTTTGGATCATCATAGGAGATTAAATTAAATATGATATAATGAAGGAGAATACAAGTAGAGGATTTCAAAGAATTTGCTTCAAGATTTTTATAGTCAATTTTATGGAACTCTTTATTGATGACTGTCGAACAATAATGCAAGAAGAGAGAAACTTCAGTCTCCTCAATACATTTTAGAATTATCAAAACATAAGATAAAAGCCAAAGTAGATGCAAAACAACTATTTATATATCTAATAGTTCAAACACTAGCTAGCTTGAAATGAATGCGAAATAAAATATTAATTTTTTTAGAAATGATAAATTGGCCAAAACAATATCAAAATGCGAAAATACAACTTAGACAATCAACAAAGATTTTTGATCTTGTTTACTGGCCCATTTTGCGCGGACTGTGCAAGTTTTAGATATATATATATATATATATATATATATGTGAACATCAATATGATTCAAAATTGTCTCATCTTTTGTATCAGAATATATTGTTTGGGAAATGGTTGTAGTTGTAAGGATACAAGCGTTTTTTTTTTTTTTTTTTTTTTATATATGTGTTTTCTCATGTTATATATGATGTTTTTCTCATAGACTAAATTCATTGAGTGTTGACCTCAAAATTCTCAAAACATTGTTTGGAAATTGGTTGTGGTAGTAAGGATACATGAGATTCTTTTTACAGTTGCTTTATCAATCATCATGTTATGCAGTTTTTTCTATGGTTAAAATTTATTGACCCCAAAATTTGAACTAAAATGGTTAAAGAGAGAATATATATACCATCTTGATTGTCATGTCAACCCCCTGATTCTAGCAAATTTAAACTTAACAAATAACTAAAATTCAAACACTACATATAGCAAACACATTCTTCTTTTGTGGAGAGAGAGATCAAACCTTATTGTGCATATATATTGGATTCATAAAGAAATCTTGTACAGTAGTTTTCAATGATAACATGCTCTGATATATATATATATATAGCTTGTATTGTAATCACAACCACAACATGTAGTTCCTATTCAATTATGTTCAGTTTCGGTTGTAGTGAACAGTGTGTTTACCTTATTTGTATAGTGATGATGCAACCTATGATCTGTAAATAGTAGGAGATTATTTGGTAAGACCTAGCTACCTATCTGCTTCATCAAGCAGCATATAGCTTTGACTTCTTTTTTTTCTTTCTATTCCACTGTTTTGAGAACATTAATGCTCTTGTGTCCTCACTTTCTTTTTTTAGCTTTGGTGTCTTCCATTCTTTTGCTTGTATTTTTTCACACAAAAACATACCTAAAACCCTGTATGTATATATTAATATATATATATATATATATGAGTATAAAAGAATAAAAAATAGTTTTCATCCTTTTATTTTGCTTCTAATAAGCAGTATAAGATTGTTTTCGCTAGCTTCTTTCTTGTTATTATTTCTAGTGATTGAAAAAAAGAGAGTAAATAATAGTGTCTGCTTGAGTTCATTAAACTATGAGTTTATCTTTTTAATCTCCATTGTTAGTTTCTAAAACAATTCTGAGTTGGATCATGTAACCTAATTTTATTACATGAGAAGTAGAAATGTATGTTGCCTAAAGTACATATAAAATTAGGAGAGCCTAGGTGCACAAACTATATACAATGTTCATGAAGCTATTTTAGGGTTTGTTGATATAATTTTTCAATGTCCGGCTAGACAATTTATTTTGACACATTTCACAATGTTTGTCTAGACATTTTCATAATCATTCCATATTATTGTTACAATTGCTCGTAATTTTGCGCACTTAACCTTTCCACTAAATTTTGATATTTATGAAATTCAAATAAGAAACCTAGCTAATACACATATGATTGAGTAATCAAGTTGAAGATTGTGTTATTTTGATTTAGAACATTTGGTTGTGATTCACAGCATAAAATCAACAATAGAGAGGTACAAGAAGGCCTGTTCGGATAGTTCAAACACCAATTCTGTTACAGAGATCAATGCTCAGGTAATTTAACTATCTCTCATTTGTTTTATATATCTATCTGTATTGTACAATTTAAGCAAAATATATATAGTAACAATTTATGAGCTATATATATAATTATGTTGTTTATAATTTTCTTGAGCCCTAAACCAACTTCCATGCATTACAATTATTTATCATGGATATGATTATAGTATTATCAGCAAGAATCAGTGAAGCTACGTCAACAAATACAAATGTTGCAGAATTCAAACAGGTGATTATTGATCTTGTGGAATTATTTCTTCCTATATATCTGTCAATTACAGTCCAAAAATGTTAGTTATATATTTTTGTATAAAATGTTGGTTGAATTAGGCACTTAATGGGTGATTCCTTGAGTAACCTCACTGTGAAGGAGTTAAAGCAGCTGGAGAATAGGCTTGAAAGGGGCATAACAAGAATCAGATCAAAGAAGGTACCTACAACCCATATATATATATATATATATATGATCATCAGCTTATTAGTGCAACTGATATAAAATTATATCAGTCAATTGATGTCCATATTACTCTCTCTATATATATATAATCCATAATATATGTTTCTTGTTATTTCATGTTTTTGGTCACACAGCATGAGATGTTGCTAGCTGAAATAGAGTACCTGCAGAAAAGGGTAATTCAAAATTTTAATTTCTCTACCCTAATTACATATAATATTCATCAACGAAAAATTGGGTAACAAACATTTATATATATTCGCAATTCTGTAGGAGATTGAGCTGGAAAATGAAAGTGTTTGTCTCCGAACGAAGGTACTATTTCATTTTCTATGGTAGCTAGTCACAACGTTATTGAAACGTACGTATAAGTTCATGTAAAAATGAAAGTGGTGTATGTGGAGTTATTTATTATTCTTGTGGATCAGCATTGATTAATTATTAGCACATATTGCGTGATCAATGTTTTGTATTATTAACGAACTGTATATATAATGAAATTGATCTGTATGTATATGTCATGTAAGCGTAGATAGCAGAAGTAGAGAGGGTTCATCAAGCAAACATGGTGAGTGGGCAAGAGCTAAATGCGATACAAGCCCTCGCTTCTCGCAATTTCTTTCCGGCAACCATGATGGATGCCGGTAATGCCTACTCTCATCCCAACGACAAGAAAATTCTCCATCTCGGGTATGTAATTATATTATATGTTTTTGCATCCCTTACCTTTGTATTTTTGATACAATGAACTTAAAATAATTTTTAGACAAATATAAATAAACACAAAAACTTAAATGTTTAGACATTTTCATAGTCAGTATATACATTTCTCATTGTTTACATACTTTTGTACACTTGTACAACAAGATTTTTACATTATTTAGTTGTACTTTTGTACACTCACTTGACTCTGAATATTTTTGCCATTATCTATGACTACTTGCAGGTGAAGTGTTTGGACAACAAATGTGGCTACATGTATGATATATCTATATATATATAATAACAGTAATAATTAAGATTTTCAATTATATATGGTACTAATTATATGATGTATCACTTCATCAATGACCGGGACTAGTGTTGGAGAGTTGTTACATTATTAATTTCCATTCTGAACTTATAAATTCTCTGCCAAAATATAAATATATGTATGGACATATATATAATTTTGTGTGCATTAATTATTTGTGCATATTGTGAAGCTCCTTATTTTAACTTTGGATTATTGTCCGATTTAATACTTTGGTTTAAGTAATTTACTTTGGTTTATTAGTGGTATAACTCTTATATTAAAAAAAAAATACTAAAACTAAAAATAGAGGGCAATTTAGTCAAATATGTAAAGTACACATATAAGGTTGTGGATGAAGTTTTATTTGGTGTGGAAATAGACATTCCCTAATTGATTTAGAACTTAATTTACCAAACAATATTATTGTCTTGTTAGTTTGATTGTAAATAATATCATTATGGCTTTTTGATGATTTGCCATGTGTTCATACGTACATAATTTGGGATAATTAACTTATCAAACTGAGGTTGGTTCGAGTGGAATAAGAGATTTATGTGCAAAAACTCATATTT
This sequence comes from Pelargonium myrrhifolium, assembly GCA_036897405.1. Classification (NCBI taxonomy): domain Eukaryota; kingdom Viridiplantae; phylum Streptophyta; class Magnoliopsida; order Geraniales; family Geraniaceae; genus Pelargonium; species Pelargonium myrrhifolium. The sequence goes on along the minus strand of JAYMTK010002888.1, from coordinate 1,670 downwards.
TTGTGTATGCAAAATACCATTATAGTGTGAGTTTCTCATTTGTCACACTACAATATGAGGTATAGACTATGGGATGGGATGGGACATGAAGAACATTCGTTCTTCGTCATGAGATCGTTTTTTGTATTCTTTGGTCAAATTCCACGTATCAATTCTCAACTTTCTTATGTTTATTTTTCATTGATCGCCAAACAAAAGATAAACATATCACCTTTTTTTTTAAAAAAAAGTTGACAGGGACACACATATCACCTATAAAGAAGAGTTGGCCTAAAAATATATTTTCCCCGCCCTACACCTAAGAGGATACAAACATCGTCAAGATAATTTGAAGTCGAGACGTATAATCAGTGCGCTATGATATTATACCCCTCCAACGACCGTTGCTCCACAACAAATCATGCTAACTCGAACCAGTAGGAAAAGAACAGCTCTCTCACAATATATAGGTGAACTCACATGGGAGGTTGTCTTTTATAGAGGTAGAGATTTCACTTCTGTAACATGTGAATTAAAGTATAAGAAAATTAATTATCTTATTTAATTTGATAATACGATCTAATTAATTCAAAACTCCCTCAACCCGAGACATTCGTCTAAACAAGTGGGCGCATGCATATGGGTTGGGCTTGACTTGGTATATCATTCAAATATTGATTCAAAACTAATATGTATTTGTGTATTTAAACACACATTGTTTCTCAAATTGAGCTAATGTGACGTTCAGGATTCAATGTTTATCTCATGTTAATGAGATAAGTCGATATTAAATAACTCATCTCTTTGTCTCTATCTCTCAAACACTTTTTTTTTTTTTTTTTGATATTGGGGTATATCCCTAAAATTGTATAGATTGTCAACTTCATGTCGACATGTATTGGTGTCCCCAACAGAATAGACTTTAGTTATTATAATAGCTTTCCCTTCGCCCTATATATGGGAGAAGGAAATAAATAGTTGATGGTCATCGTTGATAACTTCAATAAATGGATCGAGACTAAAGAACTCAAGAACATCACCCAAGAGAATTATATGCAGTTCTTTCTTGAAGATATCTTCACACTATTTGGACTACCAAGAAAAATAATTTGAAATCATGAGAACCAATTCCACCAAAAATTATCTACCTACGATAAGTATCAAGTCAAAAGTGTTAAATTTCAATATATAGAGTACATATAATATAATGAATTGACTTTCAATTATAAAAAAAAATGGGGAAATTCAACCTTACTACCATTTTGGATACATGTTTTTCATGTTACAACCCTGTCACTTCACGTTACTACCCTGAATTTGCTTTTTCCGCATGTTACTACCCTTAACTTTTTTTCCCAATCTGTTAAATAATCCGTTAGTTAACTTGTAAAAAGACAAAAATACCCTTCAGTTTTTTATTTTAAAATAAAATAATTAATATTAATATTAATTTTTTAAATTTAAAAAAAAGGAGAGAGAGATGAGATCGATTGGTTCACTCCAAGGAGATCTCATCTGCAACTGTCCAATGGAGATCTCAAATTATTATTATTTTTTTTGATCTGCAAAGGTACTAATTTTATTCAAATTCGTGAGACAAAAATAAATAAACACTACATACTCGGGATGGGACACAAAGTCACCATATACACCTAGAGAAGAGAAAAGTCATTAAACAAGATTAATGACTT
>JAYMTK010002887.1:0-13076 GCA_036897405.1 Pelargonium myrrhifolium | reverse complement strand
ACGGAGCGACCCTTCCGGATCCATGATTTTAAACGAGGTGTCATCACCTCATTAGTGCCACGAATATCAATTTATATTAGTCAATTGATGTCCATATTACTCTATTATTATTATACACTTTGTAGGGTAAAATGTATATCAATTGTCTGATATAAAGTTATATCAGTTGCAACTTAACAAAGTCAATAAGGTGATGACACCTCATTTAAAATCACGTATACCCACCCAAATGAATTTGTTGGAGCGGATCGACCCGTCTGGATCAATGATTTTAAATGAGATGTCATCACCTTATTAGTTTAACTGATATACCTGAATCCATCCCTGCGAATTCAACCCGTTCTCCAAACTTTAATCCCCATATCAGAATCATACAGATCAGAGGCTTCTGGTGGTGAAATTGACATCCCTAATTGTGCCCCCTTACTTTTACCCAAAATGTAGGTTACCATGGGCTAACAAACAGGCCCATGATATAGGCCAGATCCAAATCAAGGACACATGATAAATCATAAAAGTGGGCCCACTTATGCAACTGATAGATTTAATTTTAAGGTGAGGTGTGGTTCAGCGTCCCAGAGTTATGGAAGTTAGTTCTCCTACCGCACCCAACCACTACCATACTCTCTTTTAATTCCCAAACCTTCTCCGCTTTGAATTACTGCGACTTCTCTGCCATTTAAATTCCCTCTTTCTGCTTCTCTCTGCATCTCCAGCAAAACCCTCCTTAGCTCTGTCTCTTTCGTCATGAAGGTCGCTGTAGTTTCTCGCAGCGGCAAGGAAATCATCAAGGGAGGCCTCGACCTCGATGCTTCGGTCTCTTCTTTCCCCTTTCATTTTTTATTATTTTATATTGGGTTTTGATTTGTTGTTCAGTTAATTCCTTGGATCAAATCAGGAATTGGGTTTCTTGCTACCTAGTTAATGTTTTATCATGTGTTGGGTTTTTGGGAGTTGAGTGAGTACCCAGCTGGAACTTGAAAAAAAGGAAGATGCTTGTATTGAGTTTGTTTGTGATTGAAGTTGTTGTTTGCTTCTTCATTATATGATATTTTTAGAGCTACCAATTGGGATCCTTTTCAGCTGGAGTTGTGATTGTGTTAGTTGTATGTTGTGTTTTGCAGGCTACAGTAGCTGATCTACAGGAGGCAATTCATAAGAAAAGTAAGATATGCTCACTTTGTTCTTTAACTTGTGCTCAACTGTTGATGCTAGATTAGGTTGCTTTGCTCTTTTTGGTAGTTTGCCTTTGAGGATTATATTGACTCGTTAGGATGACTGCACTTTGGGGGCGAGCACGGGATCTTAGAATCTTTGTTTAAACTGTAGCTTTGATTGTTGCTTTAATGTCATTCATCCTTGGAAGTGTTACTAGTATTGTGATTGTTAATATTGATGGAGCTATTAGTTGCTCTCTGCATCACACTAACAAGCGCTTACAGTTGTGTATTTGCAATATCTTAAGTTTTATTGCTCACTACAAATCTTGTCTAAACGTGATGTTTTTATTTTCATCAACAGCTAGAAAGTTCTATCCCTCAAGACAGCGGCTAACCCTCCCCGTCCTACCAGGATCAAAGGAAAGGCCTGTAGTCCTTAACTACAAGAAAAGTTTAAAAGATTATTGTGATGGAAACTTGGATAATATGACTGTAGTGTTCAAGGACCTTGGCCCACAAGTCTCCTACCGCACGCTTTTCTTCTTTGAGTATTTGGGACCTTTGCTTATCTATCCCATCTTTTACTACTTCCCCGTATATGAATTTCTTGGCTACAAAGGGGAGCGTGTCATCCACCCAGTCCAGACTTATGCCATGTATTACTGGTGTTTCCACTATTTCAAACGTATTATGGAAACCTTTTTCATCCATAGGTTCAGTCATGCAACCTCACCAGTCTCCAATGTGTTTCGGAATTGCGCTTATTACTGGACCTTTGGTGCTTACATTGCCTACTGTGTGAACCACCCCCTTTACACCCCTGTCGGTGACCTCCAAATGAAGATTGGGTTTGGGTTTGGGTTGCTTTGTCAACTCGCGAATTTCTATTGCCATATCTTGTTGAGCAATCTCCGGAGCCCTGACGGGAGTGGGGGATACCAAATTCCACGTGGATTTCTGTTTAACATTGTCACATGCGCAAATTACACTACTGAAATTTATCAGTGGGTGGGTTTCAACATCGCGACGCAGACTGTTGCAGGTTACATTTTTGTTGTGGTTGCTGCCTCAATCATGACCAATTGGGCCCTTGCAAAACATCGTCGCTTGAAGAAGGTATTTCATTTTCTCTTTTTGCTTCTACTAGTGTAGTAACCGAACAATTATATTGGATACCTTTAGTTGCCTGCATTTTCATATAATGAGTGGGTACACCTACCCGTCTGCTGTCTGGGCATACATTTATGGTTACCTAGAAATTTTATTAATTTGATCTGTTTAGGTTGGACCATAGTTTGATCTTATAATGAGTTGGTGTCATTATTAGAGCTTGATCTGCATAATAAGAAACTCTAGGTTTTAGCTAACTGAGTTTAGTAAGTTTGAGATTGGTTTCCTTTGCTTTAAATGTCTATTAGCTATGTGATCATTCCCTACATTAGGATATAATAGCCATGCGCTTCTATGTATCTTTTACTTGTGTGTGGATCATATATATGCATGCGCACGTGACAGTTCTTTGTGTATGAATATTGCTTATGGAAATTTGGGTTGATTACCAATCAGATTGAAGCCGGATAAGAATAGAAAAGAAAACCATCTAAAATGTAATGTTTTGCATGCTGATTGTTTAAGGTAAATACTTGAATGGTTTCCTAGTTTAGCAACATTGCCACTTCAATTATTGTAAAGATTGTTGATATGGTAGCTTGACGACAATGCCACTTTATTTGTTGTAAAGACACATAGGAAGTTTTACTTACGATTTTGACCAAGATCTGTATAGAACATCGACCTATAGAACAATTAAATTTCTGGATTGAAAGTGTTTTGTCACAGTTAGTTTGCTTCTTACATTCTACACCTTGTACTCTGCAGCTATTTGATGGAAAGGATGGAAGACCAAAGTATCCACGACGATGGGTTATTCTACCTCCATTCCTGTAGAAGCACTGCTGTTTCTCGTTTCTCGGTTCTCGGTCTCTTGTTATAGAGTTATTTATTCACAAGATGGACTTGGGATTGTTAAAGGTGCATTGTTATTAGATATGAAGAGGAGCTCACATGTGTTTCTTAGTTTGTTTTAGGGGTCGAGTTTGATTATGTAAGCAGGAACAATTTCAAGACAATCCTTTGATATTCTTATAATTATGCTGGTCAATTGTTTTCATTCAGCTGACATATTGATCCCTCTCTTGAACTCAACAATAAATTTATGGCTCTGATGAATGAAGAAGATTTAAGTAATTTTCATTCAAAATTATACTTCCAAATTTGGAGATTGCTTTACCTGGATCTGATAGATTGGTAGCTGGCAACAGTTCCATCATCAACTTTGGTTTCTTGAGCTGTTGTTTTCAAGTGAGAAACTCATAACTAATAATTGTAATGCATAAAAACATATTGCTTTAAGGATTCGTAGTGCAACCTGGCATGAAAATCACACTTCATACTCGATAATTAATCTCAAAATTGTTCTCCATTTTCTTTCTTTTTTTCATTTATAAGATGGTGCTTTGGAATAAGTTTCTAGTTTCTCATTCGGGAAGTTAGTAACTTACTAACTTATATGATTTACGATAAATAAGAATTCATTAAATTTGTAACGATACAAACAAACATAAGATCTTTATTATTCATTTATTTGTACAGCGTAAGGGACACATAACACAAGATTGTTACAAATATGCATCCTTCATTAATTCTTGCATGAGAGATGCAAAGAAAAAAATAAATAGTACAGTAATTAGGAGAGTAAGAAAAGAAAAAAAGAGGTCAAAGTGAAGAGCGAGTGAAAGGAGCAGAGGAGGTTAAAAATAGAGAGATTGAGACAGCCTCAGATCAACCCGAAATTCCAGAGTGTAGAATCAACGGTTGAAAGGGCATGTTTCAGTTGATATATTGATGAGTACCACCTCTCCTTGGGGAAAAGACCCTCCCTCCCTCCGCTCTCTTTTCTCGTCTCGTCTCTTTTCGTCGTCTCTCATTTTCACCCTCCTAACCACTCGTCTCTCCCGCTGTCAACACCACCAAAGGTACCATCCCATCCATTTCCTCTTTCTTCGGCATTCTGATCTGCAATTGCATGCATAATTTTGAGTTTCCTTTATGTTTTATGAATCTGATTCTTCTCTCTCATTGTCCTCTGCTTTGCTGTTCATTGTTATTGGCAATTGTCATTTTAATCTGTTGTTGATCATGCAATGCAATTTAGGTGATATAGAATTTAGACAGCTATTATTAATGGTTTGTTTTGTTTTGTTTGGATCACTAGGGTTTTTTATACTAAACTGAACTTTGTTTCCTGAGCAGAGTTTAGAGTTTTTCTTCTTCCTTTATTGTTCCATAATGGTTGCAATGTGGCTACTTTCTTGCTCAGCCAATCTCTCCGTAATCCTTGTTACAATTTAATTGTGATAGCAAACGCACTATATATCAATTATTTTGAAAAGAACCAACCCTGTTGATTTTGAAATGTATTTTTCATTGTATTAGGTGATTTATGTTGGCCATTTTGATTTTTTCTTTTTCTTTTTGTGATTAGGCTTCTAGGAGTCCATGTATATGTGTTGGCATGCTGATTAACTTTTTGTTGTTTTGATTTGGTTGTTTCAAAGATAATCATCAAATGAATTGTATATTATTTTAACTCGTGGAGAGAACTTGATAGGTCTACATTTTCTTTACATTTTAATTGACTCTCACTGATAGACATGGAAATTTTAGCATCTTCAAAGAATAGGGCCTGATATTCTTGTTCTCATAATGCAAGGTGGTTCTCTTTCTGTTGATTGTAATCTTCCAGGTATTAGAAGATGGCTGACGGTGAGGATATTCAGCCACTTGTTTGTGATAATGGAACTGGAATGGTTAAGGTATCTAATGAGACTTCTCTTCCCCTCGGAGTAATGCTGAAGTATTGTGGTTTTATTTCTCATAGGTTACGAATTTGATGAAACTGATTTGAATGTTTCTTTTAGGCTGGATTCGCTGGGGATGATGCTCCTCGAGCTGTCTTTCCTAGCATTGTGGGTCGCCCCCGTCACACTGGTGTGATGGTTGGTATGGGCCAAAAAGATGCATACGTTGGTGATGAGGCTCAATCCAAGAGAGGTATTTTGACTTTGAAATATCCAATTGAGCACGGTATTGTCAACAACTGGGATGATATGGAAAAGATATGGCATCACACCTTCTACAATGAGCTTCGAGTGGCCCCAGAGGAGCACCCTGTTCTTCTGACTGAGGCTCCTCTCAATCCAAAGGCCAATCGTGAGAAGATGACCCAGATCATGTTTGAGACCTTCAACACTCCTGCTATGTATGTTGCCATTCAGGCTGTTCTTTCCTTGTATGCCAGTGGTCGTACAACTGGTAAGCTATTAAATGACTTGATCAACTTTTGGGATTTGAGTTTAAATAATTGTAACAAAGCCTAATCTGTATTTTCAAATTCCTTGCAATGTATGTGCACTTCCCTTCAATGTGCAGGTATTGTGTTGGATTCTGGTGATGGTGTCAGCCATACAGTCCCCATCTACGAGGGTTATGCCCTCCCACATGCCATCCTTCGTCTCGATCTTGCTGGTCGTGATCTCACCGACGCTTTGATGAAGATTCTCACTGAACGTGGATATTCTTTCACCACAACAGCAGAGCGAGAAATTGTAAGAGACATGAAAGAAAAGCTGGCCTACATTGCTCTGGACTACGAGCAGGAGCTGGAGACATCCAAGACCAGCTCCTCAGTTGAGAAAAGCTATGAGTTGCCCGATGGGCAGGTTATCACCATTGGCGCTGAGCGTTTCAGGTGCCCAGAGGTGCTTTTCCAGCCATCCATGATCGGGATGGAAGCTGCAGGCATTCATGAAACCACATACAACTCCATCATGAAGTGCGACGTGGATATCAGGAAAGACCTGTACGGCAACATAGTCCTTAGTGGTGGCTCCACCATGTTCACAGGTATCGGTGACAGAATGAGCAAAGAAATCTCTGCACTCGCTCCAAGCAGCATGAAGATCAAGGTGGTTGCACCACCAGAGAGGAAGTACAGTGTCTGGATCGGAGGCTCCATATTGGCATCCCTCAGCACTTTCCAGCAGGTCGGAATTGTTTCCGTGCATCGATTTTCAACTGTTGTCACCTAATTATGTATTCTGACTCGCAATTTTTGTTTGCTTTTGGTGCGCAGATGTGGATAGCAAAGGCGGAGTACGATGAATCCGGGCCATCCATTGTGCATAGGAAGTGCTTCTAAATGGTTAAAAAGTAGGATACTGGAAGAAAGCATTAATGTTTTGATTCCTGGAAAGAGATGCTGCAGCAGCAGCCTACAATCTTTCCATTATAGCTTTGCTATGATACTTATGTTATTCTCATCATGGAATGATGATTTCGATAAGGCGAGGAGTTGATTGCCAAAATGGTCTACATTTACATATATTTATAGTTGTTTTATTTTTGGTTACTGTTATGATGTATTTATTACCTTTGCATCCATCCCCATTTGTACTGGGTATGGAGTGTTTTGGAGTATCTATTGTTTAAAAAGAGGTTTGGCCTTTCCGGGTGTTTTTTTGGAACTTATATAATGAAGAAGAGCATTTTTTAAAGGTTGAATGTGATGCTTGTAATGCTCATTTAACTTGTGACATTGTTATATATTTTCTTTTTCATTTTCATGCACAATAAGACACTTATAAGGTGAAAATTGAGACTTGGATCAAAGTGAATAAACATATTTGATGACAAAATGAAGAGCAAAATCAAGGGTGTTTTTAAAAAAAAATGACACTAACCGATGTTATTTGAGTGTTGTTTGGTAAAGTGAAGTGTATTTTCAAATGTTGTAATGGCCAAAACAACTATAAGTAGGAAAAAATTAAAAAAAATATTGTACTTGAGAGTATGTGTCAGCCCATGGATAAGGAGGGCATAATTAGCCATATAACACAATGATCGACCATCAAACTACAAGCATAGACTATGTAATCGACCATCAGACATATTAAACAATCAATTTTCTTTTAGGTTAGTTTGTTTTCATATGGTGATACTTTTTTTCTTTAGCTTGAAAACACAGGACAATACGAATTGACTTTTAGTTGAAGGATAGTGATGAAATTTAACCATTATATGTTGTAACTGTTGAGGGGTGGTAATGGAACAAGCCCTACAGGAGAAGGCTCATGGGATTGTGCAACATGGATAAGGCCATTATTCAAATATACAAATGAAAAAGAAACAAATTTCAAGTTTTGTAGTTACTGAATAAATTGGATTTCTAGGACTTATATTACGAGCCGGAAGAATGAGTCTCTCCAAAACATCTTATGTGCGGTCTTTATCATACAACACAGTCTTATACTTACCATCCCGATGTTGATCAGCGTTAATCAATGTGACGCTAGTATAACCTCGTTACTCAAACAAGTGTTTATTGTGCTCGACACTCATGAATGAGATTACAAATCGGGAGTTTGGGTCGCCCTACATGGATTCGGTGGTGGCTACTTCGGCTGTGACACTTGCACCATATATGGATGGATTGGTGGCACTGCCAAGTTTAGTTTTTTAAACACAACTGTGAGTTCTCTGCGGAGAGACCCAATAACTATAGTAGGATTAGTCCCTCCCAGAGCCTGTCATTTAACAAAGGGCAATTACCAACGGCTCATTGGCCGGATGGTATAGGGTGTTCGGTACATACCGAAGGGCTCAGATTCGAGTCCCCTCCAAGGCAGTTTGATGTTGTAATGTAGGTGTGTGTTGTAATATCTATATAATATAAACCGCTTAGGCCCAATGGGCCAACTTTTAAACAAAGGGCAATTGTGTTGCACCATTTGACAAGAACATGAAAACAAATGAATTGTTTTTCTATTTTGCCCTCATTTCTTAGTTCACGTGGTGTGAGAAAAACAAAGCAATGAGTTGTCAAACTACTTCTACAAAATGTATCCTCAGAAAAATTGTAGTGAATGTTACCCACTGTAAATCTGTTTCAACAAATGCGTATACCTATGCTCACGTAACACTGAACGCCTCGTTAGCACTCCTCAAAAACATAGAATCAGTTCCTGATTTGCCACATTCCGCTCCTATATCCCACAGACATCAGTGCAAGCTCCCAAAGCATATTAGGAATGCTCAACGGATTCACCTTAGATCCCGGAATTTCAGACCAGTTCACAGATATCTCTATCATTGGGATTTTGAACCATTTGCACAGATAAACCACTTCGACGTCAAAACACCACCTGTACAAAGTCCAAACTGTTACGTTCGACAGAAGATGGAGCAAGTCGGCAATCATCAGACTTCATTACATATCCATATGAAACATTAGAGAAACATACATGTGTACACCCCAGAACAACGTCACTTAACATCTTAACTACTTAGATAGACCCATAAACCATTAACCATTATACATATAGATCATCAGTAATGTGCAAAACTGTACAAATACCTTTTCAAACGGATGTTTGTGAAAAGCTTCCTTGCAGCAGCCCTAGTAAACATCTTAAAACCACACTGCAATAAACAATATGTTCACATCAGACAAAGCTGTAAAGGAAATAACATATATTTCCCTCATATTACAGGCTTCAATATTTGAAGCAAGAGCCACCTGAGTATCCCGAATTCCAGGGCCAGCAGCCATGAGAACCACAAGATGAAATCCTTTCATCAAAAAATTGCGGTACCACTTCCTCTGAAACATAAACATGTTCAATAAGAGCACAAGAAAATAAAGCTCACAGAATAAAACATATAAACAAGCAGCTGAGCTACAATGACTGAACTGAAGACAGCGCCTTCTTCTCAAGATGGGCACGAGAACCAAATGCAGCAATAGGGATATCAGATACTCTACAACTTGAATCATTAGCCTTCAAATCTCCAAGTTTTAGTTCCTTTCTGGCATCTGCAAGGATCTGATTGGAAAACATCAGATTATCTATACTTTTTTAACTTCCATCAGCTGAACAAAATTCTGACAGCTTAACAAGATACGGAAATTCCTGCAGTATATTGACAGTAATGCAGACACTAACCTGATTTTCAAGTTTTTCCAGGTCATTAACCTTTGTAGCACCATCAGCATCCAGCATGAGAAGAAGTTCCCCACGTGAATGAAGCATTCCCTGTTTTACAATGCTTTCACAGGGGTAAGAAGCTTTAGTAAATTATCATAATATTAAGGAAAAAACATGACAGATGAACGAATTGTTTAGATTAGACTCACTTTTCTTATGGCTTCTCCCTTGCCATGATTTTTACCTAGAAGGATAACTCTTACAATGTCCACTGTAAATTTCCTCACAAAATCAAAAGCTACTCTCTTAGTCCCATCAACACTTCCATCATCGACGATCACCACCTATAAAAAAACTTGTTGATTAAAACATAGAAATGATACACATAAACCAAATTGACTTGTAAACTATAATAGACTAAACCAATTGAGATTACTACTCTCTCAAACTAATGATGAACATAAAACTTAGCCTGATAAACACTTGCTTTTTAATTTCAAGGTGAGGTGTCAAGCTAGAAACACATTTGATCTAGTATACTTGAAGGCCAGTTCAGTAGAGCCTAACAGCAACAGATAATCAGCATCATAATGAACAAGCACAAGAGTTATAAAAAATTCTTCATTATAACTATTTCTTTCCTACAAGAAGCTTTTATAGGAATGACTAGAGCGCCTGAAGGAGCATTCTCTTCCTCAAGTGAAGGAAACTATTTACACCAAAAGTTAGTGATGATGACTCGAGGGTCGGTGAAGGGTAAGTTTAGGGGTGAAATCATCAAGAGCTATGGTCGAGCTTTAATAGGACCCACTTTGATTATCACTAATCCAGTCTAGTTGCGAAACAAATCTTAGGAAAAGTTTATTTCCATTAATTTGAAGGCAGATGTGTTCTGTTTAGACCTGATGAGTTTTAGAATCAAGGATATAATGCAATTATCTAGCTTTACCAAGCATTGGCTGTAAGTAGTACGTGGTTTTTTTGTTTATTGAGCCTTCATGATTCTATCCATCATTAAATCTAAGTCTGTAAATGCCATTGTTAAAGGCAAACCATATTAAGCTTTTTCTTGCCTTGAGACAATCTCACGCCTCAAAAAAAAAAAAATTATCAAAAATTTGCCTCCAACTAATCCAACCAAACAACTATTGAGATCAACTTCCTAGAACTAGAAAAATCACAATCGTTGAGTGGACATTATTCAACAGAAACAGGTCATTGAAGTAAACTAAAAAAATGCAATATATATTCACCTTTTTGAAAGATTTTGGACGAACAAAATAACACATGTGGTCTTCATATGAGTGATACTAAAGATATTAAGCACCATGAAAACTCAAATGGTTAAACATGCAAGAGCATAAGTTATTGGATTACTGTATTTCATAATGAATATGTAAAAGAAAGCTAAATCTCAAGGTGATATAGAAAATGTTGCTCTGGGAGCCCAAGCACAAATTATAGTTCCTTGTATCCAAACTACAGAGCAAAAGACATTAACATCCTAATCTAAATTTGGTAGATGGAAACACTTGCTAGTGGCTACAAGCTTGAGGCTTTGACTAAGAAATGTTATTCTTTATAGCTATGAAAAAAGATTCAGATTTCAAGAAAATGAAAGGAATTTAATAATACCTCATAAGTGAATGACTTATCCTTTGCTGCACGTTGTTGAAGGTAACTACACAGTGAAGACATGAACATCAAAATGCTTTACAAGCATAACTCTCCACAAAACTGATGATGCTAATATATTACTTGATCAGAGCAATGTTTTGAAATGTCAGCTTAGGAAAATGTATAATGAGACATGAGAAATATTCTTGTCATCCCTTGTAATAAAGTCGAATAAAAACACATGGTAACTTGTATAAGCGAAAGATTAAATAATATTATACTCACTTCATGGTTTCATCAAGAGCACTAGGAAGCCTGTACTCTTCATTGAAGGCAGGAACAATCAGAGATATATACTTCTCTGCTGGATCAAAAATATGAGGACAAGGAACCTGGAAGAAAAAGTTAGTATCAGTGAAAGCCAAATCAAACAAACCTATTAGATGAATAACCTTAATTAAAATGGTTCGAATATAAAGGCTTAGATAAATATTCAACTCTTCAAAGATGCAGTTTAAGTTCACCAATAGTTTGAGCAGAATACATCCTTTCTCAATAGCGGTAATGCTCTATAACTTATTATATAAAAAAAATAAGTTTGCAACACCTTAGTCCTTAGAAGATCAAGAAGGTCAAGCACATTTAAATATTCTATGTCCCTTTCTGTACAATGACACTATCCTAAAATGGAAGTCATCCATTAAAATTTCAGATATCAGGGTTCAGTTCTTCAGGTGGTTTAAGGATGAGACTTGAGAGAATAGAACTAAACAGGTAATGTGGTGGATATTTTTGGATAAGGGTAGTATTCTTTTTTTCTAAAGACCAGAACCAGCTAACTACAAACCATTCCAGATTGTGTTCGGAACAGCTCTAAAATGGGTGCCTATAATTCAAGTTGTGTTACTTATTCATCAATAGAGACCTTATATCCCCCTAGTTGTTTATACTTCAGTGTGTTAATGAAGAATTTCAAGTTTCCATTCTCCTTTCAATTCATCATCAAAGACCAAACTCAATTTTATCATCAAAAACTCATCTGGTTGTTGACAAAATGGAAGTATCATTCAGAGGCTCACAATTCCATTATAATCTTACCATTCCTGATAAAAGAAACAAGAAAATCTATTACTGTACACTTGAGTCTTCAGACTAAACATCAAACAGATTTTGTTTACCAATAGAAGCAAAAAGCATATAACAAAAATGAGTGAAAAAAATGAGAGTATTTAATTGTTTAATTACCTGTTTCAATGAATTTGGATCTTCGAAGATAGCTGGAGCTTCAATGTGGCTACAAAAAAAAAACAATTGATCGATACAAGGTGAGAAGAGAAGAGAGATCTATAGAAAAAATCATGGAGTGAAGATAAGAGAATTAGGGTATTGATGCAAGACGTACGAGTTGTTGTGTCGTCTTCTGTAAGATTCGAGAACGATAGCAGTTACTAGTACCAAGATCACAACTGAAGCTAGCTGCACCAGTACTTCCACCATCGCCCAAAGAAACTCCATTTTCGTCTTCGTCTATTGCTCTGCTTCTCAGATGTTGCTTAGCAATAGCAACACTGTTGTTTGATGTGGAATTGTCAACGAAGATTACAGAATACTTCATATGAAAGGTTTGATACTGATTTGAAGGAAAGTTTAGCATCAAGCCCGTCTAGCTCAGTTGGTAGAGCGCAAGGCTCTTAACCTTGTGGTCGTGGGTTCGAGCCCCACGGTGGGCGACCTTTTTATTTGGGCTTTTTTGTTTTGGGCCCTATTTTGTTTTCAGGCTGAGGAGAAATATTTTGGATTTATTTTTAGTAAATTGAGAATATTTCTGTTCTCATTTATTTATTTATAAATTTTTCATGTCGTAAGTTCACACGATTTTGTTCGTGTTGGGTTGAGCGTTGTTTGTAAGTTGCATGACTCAACATGTATACAATATGTTTAGTAATCGTGTTGTACGGTCCAACACGACACGAACAAAGACAACTCTACCTTATGGCGTGTTGGGGTCAGAGATGGATCCACCAAGGCCAGTATGGGGGCAGTTGCCCTCACTGACTTTTTTATTTTGAAAAAATATCATATACTTTTACGCAATTTTTAGATTTGTCCATACTGTTTTTTATATTTGTTACCACTGAAATTTTAAAATTATAGTTTACTCTAATTAGTTTCTAAATTTTTTATTATTGTCCTTCAATTCTTTCAAATTTTAGAATTGAACTACACTAAAATTTTTTTTTTTTGATAATCACTA
>JAYMTK010002886.1:0-13076 GCA_036897405.1 Pelargonium myrrhifolium | reverse complement strand
ATTAACTACAAGGTGCATGACATTTAACTAAACAATTAACTGCAATTTCTATAAAGTTCTTTCAACCTCCTCTTCACCTAATTTGTGATAAAATCATCGTCGTCGTCATCAACATCACCGGCAGCAGCAGGATCGGGATCAGCCTCAACTGTTTTGCTTTGCTCAAATTTTGTACAAAATTCATGAGAAGGTGGTTGTGTCTCATAAACCAAAACAAGAAATATATTATGCCCTGTATCACATCACTTTATGCAAAAATAAATGCATAAATTTGGAACAAATAGCATTTTTGTTTGGTTATAGCCTTGCCACATTTCCTTTACTGTTTATTACTCAACAACATTTGTGCCATCAAGACATTATACAATACCTATCTTGTAGCATGACTACCTTCAGCAGAGAACAGAAATGACAGGTTCAACTAGAGCAACGTTCAGATTTCAGGCATGATATTTATGTTTTAATCAAAATAATTCTAACATAATAGTCATTATGTTCTATTATTTAACAATAATTATTAGCAGAAATCGAACATGAAACACTAAAGCTACTGAATGATATGTTTCCAAAGCTCCAATTTTTCTCATAGCACAACATATTGTAAGATTTACCAAAAACCTAAAACAGAAAAAGTAATGTAAAGAGAGTCCAAATTTTGGAAACATGGGTTGTGAAGCAGCTAATCCAATTCCAACCACTACCAAAAGAACAAAGGCTTCAATTTTCTCTTAACCTCATAACTAACAAAGAAACACCAAAAAAATGTATTAACTGATACATTTAAAAATAATTGAGAGAGAGATAAGGAATGGAGGGTGGTACCTGGGTAGAGAGGAACGGCGGAGAGCAACGGCGAACAGGAGTAGCGGATACTTGGCGGCGACGAAAAACTACGGCAGCGAGGGTGCGAGCGGCAGATCGAACTGTTCGGCGAGGGAAAAAGGTTGATTGATAGGGTCAAAATCTAAAATTAATCAAATTTAATCAGTGGGTCATATTTTGATACAAAAATAAAAAATAGATCTGGTCAAACAGTTTATGCCAAATCAGAACCCTAATTTTTTTTTTGGTAATGAACTGGAAACTAAAAAACCAAAGAACACAGACTACTCAGCCACCAAAGGAGCTCGTCGGCGCCGTTGTTGGATTTCTAGCTGGTCGGCCCAGCGCGGCGCGGTTGCTGGGTTTCGAGGATGAGGCGGGCAGAGATGGTGTGGCCGTGTAGATGTGGCGGAGGAGGAGGCGGGCGGAGGAGTAGGTGGGTTGAGATGGAGGCGTGAGGAGGGCGGGCTGAGGAAAAAGAAGAAAGAAGGCAAAAAGATGCAGAAAAGAAAAAAGAAGAAGGAAGGAGGTCTGAGATGCAGAGACCAAAAAGAAGAAAGGAAAAGGAAGAAAGAAAGAAAAAGAATAAAGAGAGGAAAAATAAATTTTTATTTAAATTATGTATTTGAGAGGGAAAATTGTTTGCTAGACTTATTTTATTTTAATTTTTCGTTACATGCCAATAAAAATGGCTCAAAACGTTAGATTTAAAGAAAATTTAAATTAGTGATAGCGCATAAAATTTGAAAGCAATTCGGGTTTGTTTGTACCATCGATGGTGCAAAAAACAATATGGATCGTTAACTTATAATCGTACGGATCGAGACCCAATCCTTGTTAGATGTTGGTAAAATTTTAAACGTGGGATCTATGATACAAATATAAGACATCCAACGGATCTTAATGAAAAAATAATATTTAGGCAATGTAGTTGCCCAAGACACCATAATACATGTGTACACTTTGCTACTAACTAATTACTTGGTATTAAGGAGTAGAATATGAATTTATATTACACGGTTATTATACAAATGGTTCGAACCGTTCGATTTAAAGAAAACATTAATTAATGAGAGCGCATAAAATTTGAGAGCAATCCGAATTCGTTTGGACCCTCGATCGCGCAAAAAACAACGTGAACCGTTAAATTATAATCGTCCGGATCGAGACCTAATTATTGTTAGATGTTTGTGAAATTTGAAACGTGAGATCTATGATACAAATATAAGACATCCAACGGATCGGAATGACAAAATAATATTTAGGCGATGTAGTTGTCCAAGACACCCTAATACATGTGTACACTTTGCTACCAATTAATTACTTGGTATTAAGGAGTAGAATATGAATTTATATTACACGTTTATTATAGAAATGGTCTGAACTGTTTGATTTAAAGAAAACATTAATTCATGAGAGCACGTAAAATTTGGGAGCAATCCGGGTTCGTTTGGACCCTCGATCGAACAAAAAACAACGTGAACCGTTAAATTGTAATCGTCGGGATCGAGACCCGATTCTTGTTTGATGTTGGTGAAATTTTAAACGTGAGATCTATAATACAAATATAAGACATCCAACGGATCAAAATGACAAAATAATATTTGGGCGATATAGTTGTCCAAGAGACCATAGAACATGTGAACACTTGGCTACTAATTACCTGGTACTAATGATTAGAATATGGATTTATATTACACGGTTATTATACAAATGGTCTGAACCATTTGATTTAAAGAAAATATTAACTTTTGAGATCGCGTAAAATTTGGGAGCAATTCGGGTTCATTTGGACCCTCGATCGTGCAAAAAACAACGTGAACCGTTAAATTATAATCGTCCGGATCGAGACCCGATTCTTGTTAACTGTTTGTGAAATTTTAAACGTGAGATCTATGATACAAATATAATACATCCAACGGATCGGAATGACAAAATAATATTGGGGCGATGTAGTTGTCCATGAAACCCTAGTACATGTGAACACTTTGATACTAACTAATTACTTGGTACTAGGGAGTAGAATATGGAATTATATTACATGGTTATTATAAATATGGTCCGAACAGTTGGATTTAAAGAAAACATGAATTAATAAGAGCGCGTAAAATTTGGGAGCAATCCGGCTTCGTTTGAAATCTCGATCGTGCAAAAACAACGTGGACCGTTAACTTATTATCGTCCGGATCGAGACCCAATCCTTATTAGATGCCGGTGAAATTTTACATGTGAGATCTATGATACAAATGTAAGACATCCAATGGATGGAATGACAAAAAAAATATTTATACGATATAGTTGTCCAAGGGACACTAGTACATATGTACAATTGGCTAGAAACTAATTACTTGTTAATAGGGAGTAGAATATCGAATCATATTATATCATAATTATAAAAATGGTTTGAACTGTTCGATTTAAAGAAATCATGTATTAATGAGAGCGCGTAAAATTTGGGAGCATTCCGAATTCGTTTGGACCCTCGATCGTGCAAAAAACGACGTGGACCGTTAACTTATAATCGTCCGGATCGAGGCCCGATCCTTGTTAGATGTTGGTGAAATTTTAAGCATGAGATCTATGATACAAATACAAGACATCCAACGGATTAGAATGACAATATAATATTTAGGCAATGTAGTTGTCCAATGAACACTAGTACATAAGTACACTTTAATTGTTAGTAATGAATTAAGATATTGAATTACATTATAAGGTTATAATAATTAAATTTCAAAAACCGTTCAATTTCAAGGTAAAAGAATTACTGAGATAGCGTTAAATTTTGAAGCAATTCGAATTCATTTGGATTCTCGATTGTGCAAAAGACGATATCGACCGTTTAGCTAGGGTAATTAGAGAGGGATCCCTAGGTAATACAATAAATGAAAATTTAACTAGGAAAATATTTTGCTAGGGAATCCCTTGCAGAAACCCGAAAGAATATTTTTGCTAGGGATCCCTCGCAAAATATATCCCTAGCTAAATTTTCATCTTTATTAGCTAGGGATCCCTCTCTAATTTCCCTAGCTAAAAAAGAGCGGAATGAAAAAAAATTCGTGCCAAATCTCCCGCCAAAAATTTCCTAGCTAAAATATTTTCCTAGCTAAAATTCTCTAGCAAAAAAAATTTAGCTAGGAAAATTTTGATCCCTAGCTAAAATTCCCTAGCAAAAATTTTTTAGCTAGGGAAATATTGATCCCTAGCAAAATTTCCTAGCAAAAAAAATTTAGCTAGGGAAATTTTGTTCCCTAGCAACTTTTCCCTAGCTGATTTTGATTTTTCTAGTAGTGCGAGCCGACAGTTATGGTCGACCGTCCGGACGAGAGCTGTCCCCCAAATAATGAAGTGGTCGCTGGGAGTGTCTCCGGCAGAACCCCTGGCCCGAGAGACAAAGAACTTGCTGAAGTTCCTTCGGGTGACGCAACTACCCCGGTGGGGAGACCCACCCAAATTTCTGATGATGCCTGTGAGCGGGCCCAGAGTGGTCCTTCTGCACCTATTCCCCCCGGGTCTGTCTTTGGCGGAGAAGCTGATGAGGAATTACTGAATAACCTCTGCCATTCAGGGAGAATAGACGAATGCTTTCGGGGCCTTTAGGAGGCCGCTGAATATGCGGCGAAGGTCGGAGAGATTTTTTTCAGAACTTCCCTTTATGTCCTTACTTCTCTTCTGGAGCTAATATCCCTTTTTTTCCAAATAAACAAGACTTTTCTGTCGGCAGGAGAGACCCTCAGGGAACTTCAGGAAGGTGTAAGGCTGGCCCAGCGTCTTCGGACTCACGAGAAGCAGGAGAACCAAGAAAACGTGAAGACCTTAATCGAGTGTTTTGTTGAGGCGTCCTCGCAGTATGAGGAAAAATTCTGAGATTTGGAAGAGAAGTGGAGCCAAAATGTCGCCGCCAATCTTACACTGGAGACTTCCAACCCCGAATTGGTCAGGGAGAAAAGAGATTGTAGACCACAGTGGCAGAGCTTGAAAAGAAACTTGCCACTCAGGCAAGCTTCTCTGAGGGAGGCTCCAGGCATCGGCCCGGTTTCGCCAAAGGTTCTCCTGAAGGAGAGTAGATTCCTTTTCTGGCGTTTCTTCTTTTTCCTTTGTAATTCTCGTTGATAAATGACAAAAGTAGCCCATTTTCCCTTCTTATGTCTTCGGATTTCTGCCATTTCTGTCTTTTTGATATCTGGACTCTGTTTTGAATTTTTTTATATCTTGGAGGACCTTCCCATGTACGACTCGTCTCTTTGGTTTTTGGTTTTTCCTTGGTATTGTCCCCCCCCCAATCCGAGGGAGAGTGATTTATCATGATCCCTCGGATTTATGGGAAGTAGAAGTATTGAGCTTCCCCATTCGACCCTTAAGGGCCTATGTTCTCTATGGACGCTTGAGATAACTCCCCCGATAACATCGGGGGTAGAGAGGCAGATGAGAGGAGTCGTTTTCCTCAGGAATTCCTAGGGGTGATCTCCTCAGAACTTCTTGAGGTTTTTGTTCTTCTTCTGACTTGGGTAGGTCGTCTTCCGATGAACGTGCCCCTGGAAGTAGATTTCCCTAGAGGCCTCTCCGTAAACATGTCCTTGAAGGTAGATTCACCCAAGGGTCTTGCGCCAAGTATTCCTGGTAACTTTTGCGCCTCCAGGGGTGGTCCCCCTAGAGGTTCTTTATGAACGTACCCGTGATCATGTGAACATTTGTTCCCTCCCATCACGGGATAAAACCGTACCTAGGGAGCTTTGCCTTTGAAGGTGATCTCCTTCAGCGGTTTTTCCTCCGGTTTGCGGAATGGAACCTTAACCGGGGAGGTTGCCTCCTGAGGTATCCTCTTTCGAGGTCTTATGTTAGGTTGTCCCTGGCTGATTTGAGCGTTTGCTCCCTCCCTTCACGGAATAAAACCGTACCTAGGGAGTTTTGCCTTTGCAGGTGATCTCCTTCAGGGGTCTTTCCTCCGGTTGGCGTAGTGGAACCGTAACCGGAGAGGTTGCCTCCTGAGGTATCCCCTACAAAGGTCTTCCCTCCCGTTCACGGGGTGGAACCGTAACAAGAGGGTTGCCTCTAGAGGTTGTCCCCCAGGAGGACTTTTTGATGTTGTGAGCATTCACTCCCTCCCGTCACGGAATGAAACCGTACCTGAGGAGTTTTTCCTCTGAAGGTGATCTGCCTTTAGAGGTCTTTCCTCCCGTTCGCGGAGTGGAACCGTAACCGGGGAGGTTGCCCCTAGAGGCCCTTTCATCGGGTAATCCCTGGAGGTTCTTTCATCAGGTAGTCCCTGGATTTTGTTAGCAACTGTTCCCTTCCGTCACGGAGTGAAACCGTATCTGGGGAGTTAATCACCTGATCACGAACTTGTTTTCTACGAGTCGAGTCCCCTTTTGTGGATCAAACTATGTCCCAGTTATCCTGATCCCGTGTTCGCCGACCAGGGAGCCTAACTATGAACGTGTTTTTCGCGAGTCGAGTCCCATTTTGTGGAGCAAGGTTGCACCTTGTCACAATTATCCCGACCCCACGTTCAGTCACCAGGACTTTAGGCGTCACAGAGTAAGAACATACAGCCAACCGTATCTTGGCCTTTGAGATCTCTGGGGAGATCTGTGTTCCCCAGGTGTCACGGAGTAAAACTGTATGTAGTCAACCGTATCTAGCCCTGAGATCTCTGGGAGATCCATGTTCCCCAGACCATCACGGAGTAAGGCTGAAAATGATGAACCGTATCTTGCCTTTTGAATCCCTAGAGAGATCTATGTTCCCCAGGAATTTAGGGATCTCTGAGGAGATCTATGTTCCCCAGGATCCTTCTTCTTAGGGATCCCTGAGGAGATATATGTTCCCAAGGGCCCTTCTTCGGGGTCCTTGAGGAGATCCATGTTTCCTAGGGCCTTTCTCCTTCGGGATCCCTAAGGAAATCTATGTTCCCCAGGGATTTCTCTTCTTGCTGAAAGTACTTTAGAAATTTTGCATATAGGTCATATTATGAAAATCTTCTTTATATTGGTGGAGATCTCTTGTGCGAGGTTTTTCCCTCACAACCATATGTGTTGTTTAGAAATAGAATCTTCTAAGATTGTCGGCATGCTAAGGATTGGGTTGTGGGATGCCCTCCCGATCTTCCAGCCGATACGTCCCCGGCTTTAAAATTTTCACAACTCTGTATGGTCCTCCCCAATTTGGGGCTAATTTTCCACCTTTTGGTCTGATCCCAGTGGCTTCAAATTTCCGAAGGACCCAGTCTCCCACATTGAATTCCCGGGGACGGACTTTTGCGTCATGTAACCTCTTAACAGCTTGTTTCTTGCTGCTAGGACTACCGCGACTTTCATTCTTCTTTCTTCGGCAAAATCTAGATCCGCGAGGCGAGACCTAATGTTACCTTCTTCGTCGAATCCCTTTGTCAAGACAGTAGGCATAACAAGTTCGACGGGAAGCACAGCTTCTGACCCATATACAAGTTGGAATGGAGTCTCCCCAGTTGCTACTTTGGGGGTGGTTCTCAGCGACCACAGAATAAGGTGGAGCTTCTCAACCCAATGGTGATGGTGGTCCTCGATACTCCTCCTCAAGCCATTGATGATGGTTTTATTTGCAGCCTCAGCTTGTCCATTGCTTTTTGGATGGCACACAGAGGATTTCCAATGGGCTACGCCAAAGGTCCTGCACATGTTGCTGAATTTGTCAAAGAACTGAGATCCGTGATCAGATACAATGGCTCGGGGGAGACCGAATCAGGAGAAGACATCTTCCCGGACAAAATCCATCGCACAATCATAAGTTATAGCAGAGAGAGTTCTGACTTCAATCCATTTCGTGAAATAATCCACCGCAACAACCACGAAAGTTTTTCCTCTGGATCTGGGGAATGGTCCAATCAAATCCATCCCCCACATTGTAAATGGCCAGGTTATGAGGATAGATGATAGCTCCATGGATGGCGCCCGGGGGATATCGACATGAAGCTGACATCCCAGACATTTCTGCACATATCACTCGACATCTTTCTGGATTGAAGGCTAGTAATAGCCTTGTCTGAGAACCATTTCAGCCAGAGTCCTTGCCCCGGGATGGTGGCCACAGGTTCCACCATGGATTTCCTGGAAGACTTTGGAAGCCTCCTTAGGGTACAAACATCGGAGGAGCGGTTTGTAAGTCGTAGACTTCCTATAAAGCTTTCCGTCCCTTATTAGATATCTGGCAGACCTCCTGACTATGGAATTAGCTTCTGAGGAATCCTCGGGGGAGCTTTTGCTCTGATAAATAATCCGCGATGTCATCAATCCAAGTCCGGGGACCTTCCCTTATAGGGCAGGTTCGGTCTAGAGACAAGATCGTGGGAGTATTCCTGATTTGTACCTTCATATCTGGAGGAATGACTCCATAGTCCTGAGATGTCAGCTTAGAGAGGAGGTCTGCCTCGCTGTTGTCTTCCCTGAGGACTTGCCGTATATGGCAGTACTCAAATTTCTTTACGAGCGTGGCAACTCTGTCCCATTATTTTTGGAGGATGGGATTCCACACCCCAAATGTCCCTCTGATTTGATTAAAAACCAACTGCGAATCGCATCGGATTTCGAGGATATTGACACCCAGAGCTACTGCCATCTCCATTCCGGCAATAAGAGCTTCATACTCTGCCTGATTATTGATGACCTGGAAGTTGAGCCTTAGAGCCCAAGTCTCTCTAAGGCCTTCAGGGGAGGTTAGCATGATTCCGACTCCTCCCTTGTTTTGGCTCGTTGAACCATCAACACAGAGGACCCAAAGATCTCCGGGGATATCTTTTGGACCGACTTCCTCGAGGCCTTCGTGCCTCTTTCTTTTCTTTTCTTTGGGGACCTGGGCATCCCTAGAATTTGCTGGGGGGTCTTGGCCCTTCTCGTTTTTCCTGGGGACCCCCATCAGGTGGGTATTGTCATCAATGGGCTCCGTGAAACTGCATTCTGCTAAGAAATCAGCGAGGACCTGTCCTTTCATGGATGTCCGAGGCTTGAACTTGATATCATAGGAAAATAACCTGATCACCCACTAAGACATTCTTCCTCCAAAGTCACCATCCATAACCTTCTTCAGGGGAACATCAGTGATCACTATGATGATATGTGCCTCGAAATAAGGGCGGAGCTTGATGCTTGCCTAATAAAAAGCGAAAGTGACTTTCTCTATTCGAGATAATTTAGCTCTGATGGCCCCAAAGTATGAGATACATAGTAGATTGGCTTTTGGACTTTGTTTTCTTCTTTTAGGAGGACAACAAAGACTGCTCTGTCCGAGGGCGCCAGATAAAGCTGGAGGATGTCCCCAGGTTTCAGAACAGTCAACCTGGGGAGCTCAGTCAGGTGTTCCTTCAGTTTTCGGAAGGCTTCTTTGCACTCTTCCGTCCATCGAAGCTTTTGCTTGCGGCTTTTTGGGCCTTGAAAAACAGCAAGCTTCTTTCAACTGCTTTAGATACGAATCTGTTGAGTGCAGCTATCCTCCCGGTCAGTTGCTGAACTTGCTTTGCGCAGGTCGGATCCTCCATGTGAATCAAGGTCTGTACTTTGTCTGAGTTGGCCTCGATTCCTCGTTCACTGACCAGGACACCCAGAAACTTCCCGTCTCGCACCCCGAAGAAGCATTTGGAAGGGTTCAACTTCATTTGGAATCTCCTTACACTACAAGAGAAACTCTGATCAGCTACGGATTTTTCCGTAGCTGATTGAATCAGCTACGGATCAGCTACGGGTAGGTGGCCGTAGCTGTTGGACGGGTAGCTGATGGTCTGCGACGGGTGTCCGTAGCTGATCTGCTACGGAATCAACGACGAAATATTCTGTAGTTGATCTGCTACGGAATCAGTGACGGAATATTCCGTAGCTGATCTGCTACGGAATCAGCGACGGAATACTCCGTAACTGATCTTCTACAGAATCAGTGACGGAATATTTCGTAGCTGATTTTCCTACGGAATCAGCTACAGAATACACGTAGCCGATCTGTTACGAATTCAACTACAAAATGCCCGTCGCTAATTTGCTACGGAGTCAGCTACAACATTCTCATCGCTAATCTAAATTAAATTTTCTAATAATAATTATTTTTTTTCAAATTTATTTTCTTTCGTGCAATAATTAAGAGTAAGAAATTCATACATGGAATTATATATATTAAAATATATCCGAATTTGAACAGTACAACTAATTAAAAGTTTACAACTAATCTATACATATAGTACAACTACCTAGACTAGCCAAATAAACTAAGTGTGATCGTTGTCCGAAGGAGGAGAATGTGGATACCGCGTGAAGAACTCCATGAGGCGAGCAAGGGCAGACTCCATGTGCTGGACACGATCCAAAGTTTTCCTATCATGCTCATTAAACATGTTGATTATGTCCTATCGTGTGAGCGCGTCTGAATGTAAAGGACGAAGTCCCTCTCTTGTTGCATACTGTCTTGGGGGCTATCGCTCTCTGTCCAAACGAGCTCAGAGATGCGCAATCTCTTCTTGCATCTAACTAATAACCTCATGTCGGTTTGTTGATTGCCCAGTAGATGAGCCTTCCCCGGGTTTTTGATGGCGTTGATGTCGGGTCAAGGGTCCGTAGTACTCATGGCGGCTGACCCTAACCCATAAAGACGACCCTTCTTGTTGATGCCACCAACAGTCTCGTAGTAGAGCTGGACCAGATCCAGCTCCTCCCGAACTTGATCGCTCTCATGTATCATCCGCCTAAATGTCTCCTACATAAATAAAATTTTAAATACTTAATTAGTTTTGAGTAAACGAGCATAAATATTAATACAACATTTATTAAAATATTGTGTAATTAATAAGAAAAATAATTGAAATGGAAAACTGGAGCAGAACAATAATTGGCAACAAACAAAGAGCACATAAACCAGAAAATGCAGAAATGCAGTTCCAAAGCTATAATTGAAATGGATCCTCACACAAATCAGCTGACCTCTTTCTACATACAAAATAACAATAGACATTATAATTTCGAGGAATATATCATCAATATTTTAGTTACTTAACAAACATGCTTCAAGGTTTTCCATAAAACAATAGCAAGGCTATGAGCAAATGCAGGTTTGCGCAATAATGGGTTGTCATGCACATAGGTAATCTCTGCACAAATCAAAATAGAGCATTGTGTACTAGCAAATCAAAGAACATATATCAAAGGAATTCACTAGCAAGTAACATAACCAAAATCATTGAAGACCTTTTAGCTATAAGTTTCAAACATTGCATTTAGCTATAAGTTATTAGTATGATCTTTTAGGGCACCTGACAATCTGACATCTTTCAATCATTGAAGACTGCAAATGAACATATAGCATCATATCCAGTGACAATAATATCACCATAATAAAGTGGCAACGAACTCAATGATACCATAGGATAATTTACCAAAAGGTCAATGCTCTTGGTTTGGCAAAATCACTAGAGTTGAGAGTTGAAGAATCAGTTTCAGATCATGATAAATAAAAAATGTGACAGTCAGGGTTTTTTTAGACAATATTGGCTGGAAGAAATTGCTTCACCCTCAGACGCAATAAAAGCAACTAGCTCTTAGATGAACCAGATATGTGAGTTAATATAAAAATCAGGGTCCACATTTAGCTACTAATCTTCACATATTCTTGAGCTTTCAGACTACACATCAGGATAAAGCAAATGACCAGTCCAAGTCCAACAGAATAAAAACATGGAGCCAAATTACAAAAAATTTGGAATCCCTTAAAACATCAGTTAAATTTTGGTTCTGCAGAGCAAACTAACTCACACACACTCACATATATGACAGAATCCATTTGTCTGTGAACAAGGACTCTAGGATTCAAGGATGTCTGTAAACTAACTCACAAAGTGGCAAAGGGATGTCTGTGACAAGGACTCTAGGATTCAAACAATGCAACATTGCAGGTCTGGATGACAGAGCAATACCTGCATAAATGAACTGTTAACCAATCATAGCAATTGTTGGCATAAAATTCTTAATCCAACCCATAATGTTTTGCTTCCCTGTATAGTGGTAATGAGAACAAAAGTGTAATCTGATCACTCAATCCAATTCAAAGTGTTGTAGAAAGAACAAATAAACTATTCTGGAGAAAAATGAAGATTTTGCTAGGGGAATTTCTTCATTATACTACAGTATATGGGTGTGTATGCAAGCCAACAATAAAAAAGCAAAGTGAGTTGGAAAATAAATTGTGTGCCTTGAAAGAAAATTCTTTGGATTATCTAAAATGGTAGACTTTATCTAAAATGTTAAAATTAGAGTGTTTGATAAAAGTGCAACCAACACAAATTCACAAGCAACGATTTTATCTAAAATGCTAGACTTTATAATGAAGAATTCCAAAAAGAATGACTTTTCTTTTGATATCCAATTTTTAGAGCAGCAAATTAAAATACACACAAATGCAACAATATCCTTCATCAATGTAAAATAAAAATTGAAAAAGCGTATAGTTTCAGAGAGACCTAACGGACAGGTCGGTATTGTCCAAGTATTTCAGATCCGGAATACAGAGTATCTTCAGATTGTCTTCAAATTGAAGAACCTCCACACAACTATAAACAAAAAAACACATGAAATCTATAATTTAAGCACACAAATTAATAGAATATTGGTCCAGGTACCTCCCTTCCTTGCTCCTCCAAAGCATCCCTTCGATGAGCCTCTTCCACCTTCCTCCGGTTCTCTTCAAGCATCTTTTCCAGGTCTTCTTTCTCTTTTCTAAATCGTTCCTATAAACCCAAAAGAGATTAAGATCCCAGAAGAGAGAAGATTGGCCAGAGACTTGGGGGTAGGTCGCCGGTTTTGGGTTAAGGTGGGGTTCATGTTTGACAAAAGAGAGAGACAGAAAACAAAATTAGGGCAACAAACGGTGTAGTATTGCAATTTTTTCCCACCAAGTCCCAAAATTTGGGAGGGAAATTGTCTAAAATTACCATAAACAGTGTCGTTTTGGAGCTTGGGAATGGGGACTAAATTTCTTTGGGGGAAACTTAGTCAACTCTAGTCAACATGAAATAATTATAAAATACAATAATTAAGTTACAAGTGAAAACAATTATTTAAATTTAGATTTGGGAATAGGGAAATAACACGATGTTTAGAAAATATTTTAAGAAGACGATATGCAAAATTTGGGACTCATCCGAGCTCGTTTGGACCGTTGATCGGGCCAAAAACGACGCTAGCCGTCGATTTTAAAACGGTTGGATTTGGCCCGAAACAAGCCCGATGGACGCCAAATTTTCCAAG
>JAYMTK010002885.1:0-13077 GCA_036897405.1 Pelargonium myrrhifolium | reverse complement strand
CAAAAAATTCAGTATATATGTAATAACTTAAACAAATAAAAGTTCACACAAATTCAGTATATGCAAATCTTAAAGATTTGTGAATAATTTATAATAGAACTCTTGTACAATACTAAAATACAAATAAATGTGAATATATTTATTATACTATTCACTACAGTGAAAAATAATATTTGGACTGTTGAACTTTAATCAAAGTTCTTTAAATACTAGTCCAATTCTCAATATTGCAGAAATTTTGTAATAATAAGAAACTGAAGTGTTTCTAGCGTCAAAACTTTTATATTGACTAAATCTCAATATACACTTCAATCACTTCTGAGGATGTAAAAATTCTCTTCAGAAAAGTTGTACAATTATTTTCAGTATGTTATACCAAAATTGTGATATTTTAATGTAACATTCACTTCTGGGAATGACATTATTTATCATATTGTCGATGATAAACATGCTTATAGATAAACAATATAATTTTGAGATATATATCATCTACTTCAAGAGATGATAATATGCAAATCATAATTGCAAATAAGCTTAGTATATTATTAGCTTACGAGAAAGATTATCTCTTATAACTGAGTGATCTCATAGTGTCATTCGCTTTAAGGAATGATTATCAATTTATAACTCAATTTCATTGAGACATATATTTAAATCTTTAGAACCCAATTTAATGGTATATTTGTATACATATACTAAACACTAATAATAATCAATTGATAGCAAGCCTATGTAATTAATCTAGGCTATCACGTAACAGAGGTAATATTCAATTAAAATAATACAAACAGAGGTTAGTTAAATGACAAGTCTATCAAGGCAATTATAATATACATATATATATCAAATTAGAGTAGTAGTATCAATATAGACACTATAATCTTATACAAGTATGAGCGCAAGTATAATTTTGGTACGAGAATAATTAGATTGAGATAATTACAGCTATCAAACGATCTATATTGTCTAGGTAAGGAAAAACAAACTAAACGATTTAAAAGATCTTGTAGCACCAAGTGAGACAATAAAAGAAAAAGTTTTTCAACTCGCCCATCACCAATTAAGTGATATTTTTTTTTTCTTCCGAATCAGGAAAGAAATTAGTAACATCGAGATGGATAACGTCACCATGTTTATGGTAATTTGCTTTGTGCTGCAACATTCACTTCAGGGAATGGAGCGGATCTAGTTGGACGAGATTCATGATTTTTCATCAAAAGCTCGTTATTTTGTTCCGCCACTAGAAGGCAAGTAATTAACTCAGAGTATTTCTTAAAACCCCTTTCGCGATATTGCTGCTGCAGGAGCATATTAGATGCGTGAAAAGTAGATAATGTTTTTTCTAACATATCATCGTCAGTTACTTTTTCTCCACATAATTTTAATTGTGAACTGATTGTAAACAATGCAGAGTCAAATTCGCTTACTGTTTTAAAATCTTGGAGTCGCAAATGCATCCAATTGTAATGAGCTTTTGGAAGAATATCAAATTCCACAAAATCGTTTGCGAGATTCATCATAATAATGCTATAAAATATAAAGTAAATTAGATAACTTACATGCAGTTCATATATAAAACAACAATGCATATTATATGCAAAGCAACAGTGATCAAATTAACACATGCAAAGCAACAATGCATATTCATATATAAAACAATTAACACATGCAGTTGATATTGAAGATGTTTATATAACTGGATTAAGAAGAAAAAAAAACTAGCATCTAGGGTATTGCGGAAGTCTTAGTGACTCAAAACCTTTAAAGTACTCTAATATTTAGTCACGGCACAAAACACGTAGAAGGCTTGTATCAAACCAAAAGGAGCCTATCAAAGAACTTACTTGGATGATTGGTGTCCACTTTACTTGAATGATTGATGCGTCAGACACTTTGAGAGAAATCGTGTTGATAACGTGTTATAAATCAGAGAGCAAGAACGGAACAAGAATAACAAGATAAATATAGAAGCGTAGCTGATCTTATTAATTATGTATTGTGTACAACAATGAGCCCTATATATAGAGGTAAATAACCTACTTCTACTAGGAATAGGAAATACAATATAATTGCTCTTCTATAAGGAAACTACTCTAATACACATTAGGAGTCTAAGAGACTCAATTGGTATGGACATCCACTTAATATTATTCATAACAATATTCACATTTTTTAATATTTTAATTCCTAAGAAAGTAGAATTCAATTCCAATTCTTTATTTTTACGAGGTGTTTGTGAATTTCAAGAATTTGGATTTGAATTTGAGTCAAATTCAATAATCTTCAAAACATGCTTAAAACATGAAATTTTAAATGACATTTTTTACCCTGTCATTTGAAATTCTAAGATTTTTCAGGCATTATATTTGTATTTGAAATACAATATTTCAAATCTTGAATTTCAAATTACGAATTTGAAATCAAATCCATATTACAAAACTCAACCTAAAGGTACTTAAAATCATGAATATTATGCATTTGATTTCTTATTTTTATGCAATTATGTGCCCACAGTTTTTTGAACGACTGAAAATGTGTTTCAGTGAAAACTGAGCTGGTAGTGCAAGTTGAACCTATTACCAATGTATATGGGAATTTGTCAATTGTGGATGCATAAAAAGTAGCATGAAGATCGAGTGCAGATCCAATCCGTAAAGAAGGCGACCTTAGTACATTGATGAGAGAATAATTTCCTTTATAGCTGAGCTGATATGCAAATACTAGTATTGTTTGTTTCCAATTTACATGGCCTAACCTTGTCTTACAACTTAATTTTCTTTTTTTAATGCTGTGTTAGGTGAGTTTTAGTATTTGTTTTCTGTTCATTCATGTTTGGTACTAGGTAGGAAAAACTCTCCATCACCATTCACCATTCACCATTCACCAACCCTTGGGATGGTTTTATTACTTGTAGCAGGCTATGGTCCCAGCCCCACCAATTTTCTTTTCCTTTTCTTGCCCAAGAAAATTAGGAATCCATAATTCATTCACAAGCAAAACATGCAAGTCACTTCATTTCATTTGTTTACTGCATGTAGATTGTAGTTGCTGTATTTGCTTCAAATGATACTGTAAGATACTCACTCCAACTGTCCAGTTTTCACCATCTAAAACCAGACCATGCTTTCTCGGTTTCCTTACAAAATTTACTGCAACAATCAAACAATACATAAAAAAATATATCTGTGTCGATTCCATTTCTTGGTACTCGCATGAACACGTACCAGAAGAGAGTACCCAATCATGTCATCCACATACGTTAGTTTCAAGGATGATCCTACATTTCCCAATTACACCTCTTTATGGTCCCACAAACACCATATTCATGCACATTTAAGAATCCCTCCACAAAATATGGAATACTAATGAAACCAATTTCCTATTCTGAAAGTGATTGTTTCATTACACCTTGTGATCACTAACCAGATCATATCTGAGTGACACTCTTGGCTCATACCCTAAACCCTCTGCAAATTGTTTTTTGTATTTACATTTGTGAGGTGAGACATGTAGATAAGCATATAGTGGAAGACAATCTGCCAACACAGAATCTCAGATTACACTCAATTTCCATTGATCCCAAAAAATAAGAAAAAAAGAAAAAAAATTTGTGGTGTTATTGGAATTACAAATATGCATTTTGATCCACTGAATTTCAATCCTTTATCTTCTCCCATACATTCTGTCATCATTTTTCATCTTCTGAAATGTGATGATATACTCAATCCTGTCCTTTTCTCCATAGGTGTTCAGTCACTCACCACCAGATCTTTAAATCTTCACTGCTGTGCACATATAAAAACACTATATTATCACCAAACCACCACCTCCACTCACTCCTTCCAAGGATAAGGAGGACCAAGTTTCAATCTTTCTTCTTCCCCCAACAAACCCTTTTGCTTGCTTGGGATTCCATTGAAACCAGAGGTCCTCTGCTAGCTCTGTTTGTGTCCACCATGGAGCGCGCAAGGCGGTTGGCCAACAGGGCAATCCTGAGGCGTCTGGTTTCTGAGTCCAAGCAAAACCGCCAAAACAAACCCTTGCCCACCTCTTCTTCGTCTTCTCCGGTTCTGTGCACTCCTTCGAGGTACGTGTCCTCGCTGTCTCCGAGCTCTTTCATGAGTAGGAACCATTCTAGATCTTCCGACTTGTTACCCTCCAATGGCGTTGGGTCTGTTGGGTCACAGTTACAGAGCCGCTCAATCTCTGTTGAGGCACTGAAACCCAGTGACACCTTCCCACGCCGGCACAACTCGGCAACCCCCGAGGACCAGACCAAAATGGCTGAATTGTGTGGATTCAGTAGCATTGATTCCCTAATTGATGCCACTGTCCCCAAATCTATACGCATCGATTCCATGAAGTTCTCGAAATTTGATGAGGGGTTGACAGAGGGCCAGATGATTGAGCATATGCAGAAGCTGGCCTCAGGCAACAAGCTGTTCAAGTCATTTATTGGGATGGGATACTACAACACCTCTGTCCCTCCAGTTATCTTGAGGAACATTATGGAGAATCCAGCTTGGTACACTCAGTACACCCCTTATCAGGCTGAGATATCGCAAGGCCGTCTCGAGTCTTTGCTCAATTATCAGACTGTGATCACTGACCTTACTGGCCTCCCCATGTCCAATGCTTCCTTGCTCGACGAGGGGACTGCTGCGGCCGAGGCAATGGCTATGTGTAACAACATCCTCAAGGGGAAGAAGAAGACCTTTGTCATTGCCAGCAATTGCCACCCGCAGACTATTGATATTTGTAAGACTAGGGCGGAGGGTTTTGATCTTCAAGTGCTTACGTCGGATGTTAACGATATTGATTACAGTTCGGGTGATGTTTGTGGTGTTCTGGTTCAGTATCCGGGCACTGAAGGTGAGATTTTGGATTATGGGGAGTTCATCAAGAAAGCTCATGCTAATGGGGCCAAGGTTGTCATGGCCTCTGATCTCTTGGCCCTCACAATGTTGAAGCCTCCTGGTGAGTTGGGGGCTGATATTGTTGTTGGCTCGGCTCAGAGGTTTGGTGTTCCTATGGGGTATGGAGGTCCTCATGCTGCATTCTTGGCCACCTCCCAGGAGTACAAGAGGATGATGCCTGGAAGAATCATCGGTGTCAGTGTAGATTCTTCTGGAAAGCCTGCGCTACGTATGGCTATGCAGACAAGAGAGCAACACATTCGCAGGGACAAGGCGACCAGCAACATATGCACCGCTCAGGTAGATTACTTTAACTTTCCAAGTTGAATCGATTTCTTTGCTGCTATCTTGTTATAATGACTGGCTATCTTATTTGTCCTAGGCATTACTTGCAAACATGGCTGCTATGTATGCTGTTTATCATGGACCAGAGGGCCTGAAGATAATTGCCCAGCGTGTCCATGGTCTTGCTGGTACATTTGCACTTGGACTGAAAAAACTTGGGACGGTAGAAGTCCAGGCCCTTCCCTTCTTTGACACTGTTAAGGTCAAGTGTGCCGATGCACATGCAATTGCTGATGCTGCTGTCAAGAATGAGATGAACTTGAGGGTTGTGGACAAAAACACAGTAAGTTTGATCCTATCTGTTGTATCGGTGTATTAACCATGATTCTTTGATGTGACAATGAGTGTATTGACGTTCAGATCACTGTTGCTTTTGATGAAACAACCACCTTGGAAGATGTTGATAAGCTATTTAAAGTTTTTGCTGGTGGCAAGCCTGTGAGTATTATTATATCTTTCTGTACCAATAATATTGTGATTAATGACAACTTCTTGAGGTTTATTTACTTAGACATTTATTTTAACTTTCAGGTTCCATTCACTGCTGCATCTCTTGCACCAGAGGTTGAGGGAGCGATCCCATCTAAGCTTACAAGAGAGAGCCCATATCTGACCCACCCCATCTTCAACTCGTATAATCCCTTTACTGAAGACTTTTGATATTCATAGTTTCAAACTGAGAAGTAGTCTGACATTATTTGGTTGTAATTAGGTTCCATACCGAGCATGAGCTACTCCGATATATTTACAAGCTACAATCAAAGGATCTCTCACTGTGCCACAGTATGATACCGCTGGGTTCCTGTACCATGAAACTGAATGCAACAACTGAAATGATGCCTGTGACATGGCCTAGCTTCACTGACATGCACCCATTTGCCCCTACTGAACAGGCTCAGGGTTACCAGGTATATTGTTACACAAGTTAACTCACCAATGAATATAATAATGTTTGAAATGTGTCTTCATTAGTAACTTCCAGTTATATATTGTTTCCTCTTGTTTATAACCAAGCAAATCAAATTTATTCCTTACTTTTTTATTATTCTCAGGAAATGTTCAAAAATTTGGGTGATCTATTGTGTACCATCACTGGGTTTGACTCTTTCTCTTTGCAACCTAATGCTGGTGCTGCTGGCGAGTATGCCGGGCTGATGGTTATCCGTGCTTATCATAAGGTATGATACTGAGCATACTTGACAAATAGTGGTTATTATTGTAGGCATTAAAGAATCTGGGCCTTGTAGGATCATCTTTACCTTCATGTGACCAAACATGAGGTTGAAATCTATAATGTTCGTAATATGGCATGACATTTTTAATTTTCAAATATGTAAAGAAACAGGAGTCTTTGCAGCTAATTGCTGTGACTCTGGGACTTTCCTTTTTCTCTTCATTCATGTGTAGAGGTTAAGTTGTATCAGTCTTGTTATTTAACTTATCATGTCATGTGATTAATGAACACTGCAGGCAAGAGGGGATGATCACCGAAATGTCTGCATTATACCAGTTTCAGCACATGGAACCAATCCTGCAAGTGCTGCTATGTGTGGAATGAAAATTGTCACTATTGGAACTGATGCCAAGGGTAACATCAACATTGAAGAATTAAAGAAGGCTGCTGAAGACAATAAGGAAAATCTATCTGCTCTTATGGTAAAGATTTTGACTTGGTTCAAAATTGTGTTTGCAAAAAAAAAAAAAAAAAAAAAAGGAAAATTTAAGGGGGAAGGGGCAGGGAGCATTTTATGTGATATTAATTGTCCATTGCATTTAACTTGCAGGTTACATATCCTTCAACTCATGGAGTTTATGAAGAAGGCATTGATGAGATCTGCAAGATTATTCATGATAATGGAGGACAAGTGTACATGGATGGAGCTAACATGAATGCTCAGGTGCATTATATCTTTATCTTCATTTGAATTTTTTGTTTCTTTTATATATATTGATGACTTTCCTCTAATCCAGAGTCCTGTAAAAAGGTATAAACATATAAATGTGAGTTGCATCTTACTTGAATTCACATGATCTTGTTATCATATGGAAGGGAGCGGTATATTTCTGGGGTGACTAATGGCTGGTCTGAGCTTATGTTATTGTTAATGAATTGTTTAAGCTAGGAAGAGATGCACACATGCATAAGTGCTATGTTTCAAGCAACATGTCTAAAAAAGACCAGTTTTGCTAGTTTAATTCAAATCAAAAGATCTATATTATACCATTTAGCTAATGATATATTCCTTTGATAATCTGATTTTTTCTGAAATTAAAGATCAAACTCCTAGTTCATTGTTTCAGTTTTGCTATAGTTTTGGCCCTTGAAATTCATATAGCTTTCTCTAGTTAAATTTCCTTATCGATGAGGTTTAAAGTAGAAGTTTAATGGATTTTTTTCTTCCTTGTATACATATCTGATTTATGGTACCATAGTTGAGTAAAGTATTTTTCTTGTGTGTTAACCCTAGGCAGTTCAGTTCTGATGAAATATTTTGTCCACAGGTGGGTCTAACAAGCCCAGGTTGGATTGGAGCAGATGTGTGTCATCTCAATCTCCATAAAACATTTTGCATTCCGCATGGAGGTGGTGGTCCTGGCATGGGTCCTATTGGTGTGAAGAAACATTTGGCACCATTTTTGCCCTCACATCCTGTGGTATGTACTTCGAATTTCAGAGTACTTCAGAGGATAGTTTGCATTATGAAATCGAGATATTCATTTTGAAGACATCCAATATGTGATTTTATTTTCTAATGATTTCTTGCAATATTCTCCAACAATATCTCATCGTTGATGACTCGGCTGCTGTTATTCCTTTATAAATCATTAACTAATTTCTATATCTTCAAACTGAAGGTATCTACTGGTGGCATACCAGCCCCTGAGCAGTCTCAGCCACTTGGTACCATTGCTGCCGCACCTTGGGGATCTGCACTTATTTTGCCCATATCTTACACTTACATTGCCATGATGGGATCTAAGGGACTCACTGATGCATCCAAAATAGCCATCCTAAATGCCAACTACATGGCAAAACGGTTAGAGGTCCGTGCTTCTTTTTACTTGACCACTCTTTGCTAATAAGTATGTTTAAAGATTAAATCAAGTCTACAAATAAAATGGCATGCCCTGGTTGTGCCTTCTATATTTGAAAGAAGAAAAAGAATGGGCATAACTTGCCATCTTAGCTGCATTGTTTCATCAGTCAAGGGGACAAAAATGTTATAATCTGACTATTTACATTTCGAATAAAAACTGTGAGGTTATAAAGCTATTGCCTCCAGACAACATTTAAGTCTAGATTATTTTATCACGTTCTCAAATCTTTGTAATTGCTTCGAACTTACAGGACTACTACCCTGTTCTTTTCCGTGGAGTCAATGGAACATGTGCACACGAGTTCATTATTGACTTGAGAGGCTTTAAGGTAAGTTCTAGTAAACGTTTGCTTCAATCTTCCTCTAGTTAATTTAATCTGTTTCTAATTCCACTACTGTTAATTTTGCAGACTACTGCTGGGATAGAGCCTGAAGATGTTGCCAAACGTCTTATGGACTATGGATTTCATGCACCCACAATGTCATGGCCAGTACCCGGCACACTCATGATTGAACCAACTGAAAGTGAAAGCAAGGTACACACCCCAAGTGTATCTTTTCTTTTCTTTTAATATACCACTGCTCTGCGTAGAGTTTAACCCAACTTTATTGCTATTTGCAGGCCGAGTTAGACAGGTTTTGTGATGCTCTCATCTCCATTAGGGAAGAAATTGCAGAAATTGAGAATGGAAAAGCCGACATTCACAACAATGTCCTAAAGGTGAAAATGAACTAGTTTCCTTACCATGGTCTTTATGATTTTACCTACAGTTCGATTGTTTTACTTTGTGAACATGAGTCTCTGCAATCACCTTTTAACCTATAGAAATTTTGGAGATATGTTATAAAAAGCTGAAATGCAGGCTGCTCCTCATCCACCATCACTACTCATGGGAGACTCATGGACAAAACCATACACTCGGGAGTATGCAGCCTTCCCGGCTTCCTGGCTACGGGGCTCCAAGTTCTGGCCTACTACAGGTACGATCATATCTCCGAGTGTCCACTTGCTTCCAACATTTGTCACCTAATTTTGCTATTCTTGACATGAGCATTATTTACCTGTATTTACTATTTATTGCCCTATCATCCATTACCTACATAAAAAATGAGGCTTGATCTAGCTATATATATCGAAAGAGAATTTATTTGTTGGGCTATCAAGTAACTTCAAAAATAGTTTAGCAATTTAAATGCATTTGCTGAAAAGGGTAGGTTTCTGTATCTTACTTTCCGGCTTCATTGCTAACAATGTTCATTTTGTTTGCTGTAACGCTAGGACGTGTTGACAATGTGTATGGTGACCGTAACCTCATATGCACCCTTCAACCTGAGGTTGTGGAAGAACAGGCTGCAGCGACTGCTTAGTGTTAAAAGTGTACGCGATCCTTTGCTGCAAACATGAAATCATTTCCTTGGACTTTGTTGTATATATGCGTATCCACGAATTCCTTTGCTACTGGTGACATTTATTTCCATGTTTATGGTGATGATGATGACGACAACGATAAGCTGCACTATTAACAGTTGCTAATTGCAACTTAAATGATCATTATTGCTGCTTTTCTGTCTCACATTGCAGAAAAATTGTAAAAGAAGAAACAAAATGCTTCCTTAAGCCCCTCCAGGGTTTAACTGATATCAAAAAAGGAACTATTCCATACAAAGTATTGCCTTTCAGTGATGTTTTGACTGTGGAAGAGAGCCCCTTTGGTTAATGTTGTTTATTCTGCATAACTACTTATACTAGGCTGGCATGCCCACCCAAACAAACAAAACATGCATGCAAATTGTCCCTTGGAGTTTATTCAGCGTATATAACTACTTATATGCAGGTTCGATCCTCAGTTGTTACGCTTACTGATAAAAAAATTGCTTATATGCTGATGAGCAAGGTCTGCATATATAACTGCTTATATGCAGGATCGAACCTTAGTTGTTACGTTTAATGATAAAAAAAAATAATAATAAAAAACTGCTTATATTCTGATGAGCAAGATATGCAAATTGTCATGCCAAGTTCTATGTCTACATGAAAATCTATAAGATTTTAATTCTCAATTTAGATAAAAATTTCACAAAATCTTGAACATTAAGGACATAGAAACACCTGAAAAGAGTTGTTTGAACGAGTAGTTTGATAAAAGAAGAAAAAAAGCTACTTTAGACAGAGAAAGAGAAACTTATATATTTTTTTATCAGGGAAATTTATATTAAAGTAATTGGATTTTACAAAATACTCGAATTGAAGTTTCATCTGCATCCTAAGTAAAACGTACTTAAAGGAGACGGTAGAGTTTTCAAACAAGCTCTAAGTAACATTTTCTTCTCTTGGTTGGAGGCCCCAAAGAAATAAGCATAATGGAAAGAACTGTTGGAAATAAAACAAACAAACTAACTAAGACTATATGATTTATAAAGTTGGTATTTATGGACTTGGAGAGCAAGAGTTCACATTTTCATATCTACTAGGAGAACAAGGAATACAATGGTCTATTTATAGGAAAAGGAGACCCTAGCCCTAAGGGCTATAATTTAATCCTTACTAGTTAAGATACTTGGACTATAAGAATTGGATATATATTATTAAATATTTACAACACTCCCCCTTGAATATCCAATACATGTTTCTTGAGTCTTGTATGCATTAATACTGCCTCATTAGAAATCTTGTCATGAAAAACTCATTGGGATAAAAACCTAGATGAAGGAAAAGAGTGCAGCGCGTATTCATTTCTCCCTGAACTGAACAAGTATCTTTGAGAACTCAATTTTTATTCAGTAAATACTTTGTGAAGAGATCTGTCAGGTTCTCGCTTGAACATATTTGATGGACATCTATTTCGTCATTATTCTAAAACTCGTGAGTGGAGCAGAACTTCAGAGAGATGTGTTTGGTTCGATCTCCTTTAATATAACCTCCTTTCATTTGAGCAATACAAGCAACATTATCTTTATATATCACCGTTGGACTTTCCTTGATCGTCTTGAGAACGAATGTTTCTTGAATATGTTGGATCACTGATGTTAACCATACACATTCTCTACTGGTCTCGTGAAGTGCTATAATCTCAACATGATTTGATGATGTGGCAACCAATGTTTGCTTGGTCGAACACCATGAAATAGCAGTTCCACCATATGAAAATAAATAGCTTGTTTGTGACCATGTTTTATGTGGATCTGGCATATATCTATCATTTGCAAATTCTATTAATTTGGATTTAGAAGTTCTCACATATAATAATCTCATATCAGTCGTACCCCGAAGATAACGAAATATATGTTTAATACCATTTAAGTGCCTTCGAGTTGGCATAGAACTATGTCTCGCTAATAAATTTACAGAAAATGTTATATTGGGCCTTGTATTATTAGCGTGATCCATTAATGCACCAATTGCACTTAAATATGGTATCTCTTGACCAAGAACTTCTTCGCCATTATCTTTTGGACGGAAACAATCTTTGTTTATATCAACTGACCGGACAACCATTGGTGAACTTAATGGGTGATATTTGTCCATATAAATACGTTTCAAGACCTTTTATGTATAATTGGATTGATGAATAAAAATCCTGTTTGATAAAAACTCGATTTGCAAGCCAAAAAAGAATTTATTTTTCCCAAATCTTTCATCTCAAACTCATTTTTTAAATAAGCTGCAGTTTTCTCGAACTCTTCAGGAGTTCCAATGATATTTAAATCATCAACATACACTGCAGTAATAGTGAATCTATATATTTTATGATCTCTTAATAAAAACACATGGACTAATGTGATTGTTTTGGTATCCTTCTTTGACGAGATACTCCTTCAGACGATTATACCACATTCTTTCAGACTATTTTAATTCATACAAAGATCTTTTCAATTTTATGGAGTACATTCCTTTAGGTCTTGCATTATATGCTTCATGCATTTTAAGTCCTTCAGGAACTTTCATGTAAACATCACTGTCAAATGATCTATATAAATAAGATGTAACAACGTCCATAAGACGCATTTGGATTTTTTCAAGAACTGACAAACCAATAAGAAATTTGAAAGTAATCGCATCCACTACTGGAGAATATGCCTTATCATAATCAACTCCAGAAAAACCTTATGCTACAAGTCTACCTTTATATCAAACAACTTCGGTTTTCTCTTCTTTTTTTTCTTATGAATACTCATTTGTAGCATATTGGCATTACTCCTTTGGGAGTTTGGATTATGGGTCCAAAACCTTCACGTTTCTCGAGTGAATTTAGTTCTGCCTAAATGGCGTCTTTCCACTTTGGCTAATCATTTCTTTGTTGACATTCTTCAATTGATTTTGGTTCTTGATCCTCATTTTCTTTAATTATGTCAATTGCTATTGCATATGTAAACTTTTGATCCATGACAATTTCATTCCGGTTCCATTTATTTCCTGTAGTGACATAAAATATATATATATATATATCTCATTATTTTTAATTGTTTCGGATACCTGATCCTCTTTTGAGGTTATTTGTTCATGGGGTAATTACACATGCCACTCATGTACTTTACATGATTTGCATATGACTACCATAAGGTTCTATTTTAACTTTTGACTACCATATACTATGCCAGAGGGGCCTCTACATTACGGAATATTCCATTTTTTAACGAAATATTTTGTTTTCTGATCATGTGTCATGCACATGACCTCAATTTTTTTGAAAATGACCATTTTGCCCTTCTTCAAAATC
>JAYMTK010002884.1:0-13078 GCA_036897405.1 Pelargonium myrrhifolium | reverse complement strand
TACACATTCATAGTTCATACACACTCACTCTCCAGTTTCAATGATTAAAAGCAATTATAATTTAGAAGTGATACAATGTATAAATCTTAATATTTTTATATAATTTTTATAGATGATTATTATTGATTATATATCTGGTTAGAAACAAATATGATATTCAATAAAGAAGATTGAATCATGTGCAAAACACATGGTTCTTTGTGTTCAAACTAAAGGAAACTAACATTTTTTTTTCACGGATGAAATTGTGTTTTTGGGCACCGTTAATGAGAATGTGTAGTTGGACTGTCATTCATGTTTTGAAGAATAATAGAAGTGTCAATTGTGAGATGAGTGTATGGTTGGAGGGTCAATGGTAACTTTAACTCTAATATAAATATTTATATTCAAATAGTCTAGGAGATTGTCCCTTATAAGTAGGGACGGATCCATAACTTTTACTCAGTTAACTCTAATATAAATATTTATTGTCAAATAGTCTAGGAGATTGTTCCTTATAGATAGGGACGGATTCAGAACTTTTATTCAGCGAGGACAAAATATTTTATTATATATATAATTAAATATTTTAGTGGGGCAAATATATAAATTTGGTAGGACAAATATGAAAAAAATACAAAAATTAATGGTCTTTCTACTATAATTTTTTCCACTGGGGGCGATTGACCCCACACCTATGAGTGTGGATCCGTCACTGCTTATAAGATGATCCGGTGATCAATACCCACATTTTATTGTGAGAAATTGTGAGTTCAACTCTTGAATCGAGCATAGACGAGATTTGGATTAAAAATTAGAGCACCATGGTTGTGGTTAAAACTTGTAATGTTCATTGACGATGACCTAAACAAATTAAAATACTTAACAATCCGAGTAAGTGAGGCGAAGTGTGACAATCAAAATTCAAAAGAGTGGTAAGAAGATGCGTGTGGCCAGTTACTCACGCATTTCCTTGTGATTCCATGCCACCTCGGCGCATAATAGCATTGACCCGTCTCACCCGTAAACTATAACAGCTTACTAGTTGCATGAACAAGCCACGTTTCAATTCCGAAACCGCCCCTCAATATCCAAGTCAGTCCAGAATCCAATTTGAGCCTGTAAATGCATTCGGGATGAGAAGGGCTGTGTCGTAAATAACATGCATTTCTGGGCTAAATTAAACAAATTAATATGTACGTTCAGGCTTCTTGAATCCCACTCCTTCCTGCGCCTGCAAGAGCGCCAAAACTGAAACCCACACGACACAAAACTTTGCCTTTTCTCGCCTCCTCTGCTGTAACAACTCTCTCTCCAGCCTCCACTTCACCAATCACCAATCACCCCTACATATACACATACTCGTTAGGTTTTGTGTCCCTCTACTTCACACGCTCCTACACCTACACTCACAGCTCTCGCTCGATCGCTCCGGCCGTACGTCTCACAGAATCATCTCTCTCTCGTTATAAGGTTTCTCTCTCTACTTACGTTTTCATATACATTTTTCTTGATTTCCAGATATGTTTCTTGATATTGCACAGTAATTTTCTCTCTCAACTGTCCGTGCGTGCTATTATATGCCTTGTAGAATGTCCGATACGCTTCGAGAACACCTGGCCGACGCCGGCAACGACGCGCACTCCGAGGCTCCTCCGATGACTGTTTCTTCAGAGCGCTCCTCCTTCGCCGGCGAAGACCTACTGGCATCTCCAGAGAAGTTGCATTCCCCTTCTTTTGAGGTTCTGCTCATCAATATTCAGAAGACTCTGTCTCTGAAGGATCCGGCACTTGATTCGTCTCCTTCGGAGGAAGAAGCAGGCGCCAAGACGATTCAGAGTAAGCCGTCGGCTGAGGCCGTGGAGATCGATGCGAAAATGTTGAACGAAAAGTCGCTGGAGAAAGAAGCTTCGGGAGCGGCTGAGAGATGTTCCGATTCCACGAAGGCGGCAGTGATGTCGAAATTGGCGGAGAAAGGAGGGGCGCTGCAGGAATCGAGCGAGCCTGGAAATTCTACGCCGGCGGAGGTGGCCGGCGCTGCGGTGGAGAAGGCAAAGAAGGTAGTGAAGCTGCAGGCAGCGGATAGCTCTCCGGATAATGTGACTGCGGCGAAGGGTTCGACGATGAAGCCGTGTCCGAGCGTTGGCTCGAATCTGGAGACCTTCGATTTGACCAGCAACTCTCCTAAGTGCGGCGCTATGGTGGTCGAGGCGTGGGAGAGACTTAAGAGAGCTAACGTAGACTACAAGGGGAACCCTGTAGGCACTCTGGCCGCTCTTGATCCCAGCGCAGAAGCTTTGAATTACAATCAGGTATGCTATAAATGGATGCCTCTTTACATTTTTGATCTTGTTTTAATTCGCTAATTTTGATCTTAATGATGATGTTACTGTATTGAAGGAATTGATTTGATTTTGATCATAAATTTGGAATGTTCAATCAGTGTGTATCGCTGAGCTTCTTTTCATTTTTACCATATACATACAGGTTTGAACATTGGCATTCCCGCAAATCTTTTGGGAAAAACTGTAAAATAGGTACAAGTGGTACATCAAATGGAGTTGAAACTATCATGCTCTTTGTGTTCTCTGGATGAAACTACTTTTGTCAAATCCTTGCGTTTATTTTGTTCTTATTTTGGAATGTAATGTGTATGTTCATACTATCTGTGCCTTAAAATGTGTCTCCTGAAATTTGATAATCCTCTCATTTTGGAATTAAATTTGTTGAATATTGTTAGTCATTAACTTTGTTTTCAAGAACTTTTAGTGCAATGAACAATCATATAACTAGAATAGCACACCGAGAATGCAGGCTCATGGTATAGTTGAATTGGCTGATGTTTGATAGGTTCTGAATTTGAATCTAATCCTCTTTTGACTACCAATTTTTGAATCACCTATTTGAAGAGTTGACCTAGTTTATCATACTAAGGACACTACAGACTACTATTTTTGGACTCTAATTTTGAATGTATACATATAAATTTTGGTAGGAAAATCTGAGAAAGCTGATACTTGTGCAAAAAGGTCCTCTGAGGAGAGTTATAGGAAGGAAAGCTTAAGTATCTGTATAGAAGGTTAACCTAACGACCGTTCAGGTTTGACAGTCGCTATCACGTAAGAAACAACACAATCATGTACTAATATTATATAAACATGCAGTTTTCTTGTCATGCCAACTAGAATTAGTCTGATTTCAATACTAGGTCAGAAAAAAAAAACAAATAAACAGAGTTAAGTGTCTTTCATATACACTTGAAAAAGAAGAATTGTGAAGAGTCGCTTTATATTTTTAAAATTGAAACCTTTTGGATTTAATATTCCATCCAGGTCTACTCAGACGGGACATAAATTTTGAATCTATTAGTGCAGTGTGAAGAGTTGCTCGTGAACGATCACACAAGAAAGAGGATTGTGTTTGGTTTGCAATAGTGATGCTCAGATGTTTTACTAATCATGTTGCTGTGGTATTTCAGTTTTCATTTCTGTGTTTACAGAAAAGGGAAATCATCAATTGATCTGTTTAGTTCTTTGAATTCATCACCATCTTAATTAGATCATAGCTATGATTTTGATTTTAAG
The DNA here is from genome assembly GCA_036897405.1 of Pelargonium myrrhifolium. NCBI lineage: Eukaryota > Viridiplantae > Streptophyta > Magnoliopsida > Geraniales > Geraniaceae > Pelargonium > Pelargonium myrrhifolium. The sequence goes on along the minus strand of JAYMTK010002884.1, from coordinate 9,515 downwards.
ATGCATACCAATGAGTTTAAGCAATCTTGCTATCTCAAAATGAGCATGTGCTATTTCTAATAACTCACACACTTCAATCATTTGAACTTGCAGGTCTTTGTGAGAGATTTTGTTCCCACTGGCCTAGCCTACCTGATGAAGACCCCACCAGAACCAGAGATTGTAAAGAACTTCCTGCTTAAGACTCTCCACCTCCAAGGTTGGGAGAAAAGGATTGATAACTTTACTCTCGGCGAAGGTGTGATGCCTGCAAGCTTCAAGGTTCTTTATGATTCACATACTAAAAAGGAGACCTTGGTTGCGGACTTTGGTGGCAGTGCAATAGGAAGAGTTGCTCCTGTTGATTCAGGGTTCTGGTGGATTATACTGCTAAGGTCGTACACCAAATGCACACATGATTATACATTGGCAGAGCTGCCTGAGGTTCAGAGAGGCATGAAGTTGATACTGAACCTATGCCTGTCAGATGGTTTTGATACATTCCCAACTCTTTTGTGTGCAGACGGGTGCAGTATGATTGACAGGAGGATGGTAAGTTTTATTGTTTTGGTTTCTAAGATTGTGTTTCAAATAAGTGGTATATTGCTTGAGTTGGAAGTAAAAAACAGTCACCCTAGGTAACCATAATTTAACTGGAGCACCTAGGTGCACATCAATTGCACTTATGACATGTGTCAGCAGAGGTGGTTTGATTGAGATTATTTTATTTCTACTCTATCCTCCTACTCGGATGTTGCCACCTACCATATGTGCACTTGATGTGCAACTAGACTTTTCCTAAATTAAACCACGACTAATACTATATAGCATGTGAATAAGTAGTCTACATGTCCAACTTCTAGCATACTGTCAATATAGTTTTTCCACTGCTATATCAGAGTGAGCATCATATGGTAGAAGCTGAAGCATGCTTTATTTTACTCCAAAGAATTTGTACATGTAGCTAAACTTCATTCAATTTTTAATTGTTCAAATCTTGTATACTAATACAAATGCTGAAAAGAGCAAATAATTTGAGGTACTAGTAAGAGGCTCCTCAAGTCAATCTTCTCTTCGGATTTCAATTCTTGCTCACAGCAGATTGAGAAATTAAAAGTTTGACTTATTCTTGGACAGGGGATATATGGTTATCCAATTGAGATCCAGGCCTTATTCTTTTTTGCTCTGAGGTGTGCACAACAATTGCTGAAACCAGAGCGTGACGGCAAGGAGTTCATCGAGAGAATTGATAAGCGGATCAAAGCTCTTAGCTATCACATCCAGAAATATTACTGGCTTGATTTCACTCAACTTAATAACATCTACCGTTACAAGACCGAGGAGTACTCCCACACTGCTGTCAATAAGTTCAACGTCATCCCTGAGTCCATTCCTGACTGGGTGTTTGATTTCATGCCCTTGCGAGGAGGGTATTTGATTGGCAATGTCAGCCCAGCTCGGATGGACTTCCGTTGGTTCTTAGTTGGAAACTGCATTGCCATTTTGAGCTGTCTGACCACAGCTCCACAAGCTAAAGCAATCATGGATCTGGTGGAGGAGCGTTGGGAGGACTTGATCGGGGAGATGCCTCTGAAGATTGTGTACCCAGCATTGGAGGGACATGAATGGAGAATGGTCACTGGGTTTGATCCAAAGAATACGCGCTGGAGTTACCATAATGGTGGTTCTTGGCCAGGTCAGTGCCAAGAGATAAAGCTTAATTGCATTTGTCCATCTTACCTTACCTTGCACTAATGTGTCCGTGTGTATTTGATAATCAATATTGTCTATTGTAGCTTTTATTACACATATCATTGTATGTTTTTCTCTGCAGATGTTCAGATACTAAATTATCCAGGATGTACTTTAGAGTTTCATTGTTATATGTAGGCACCTCAAATAGATTTGTACATTGCATTTGTGCGTCTTTTGGTTACTGTGTAATTAACATGTGTGTGATGGTGTTGTTGGTTGCAGTTCTTTTGTGGCTACTTACAGCAGCATGTATAAAGACAGGAAGGCCTCAAATTGCAAAGCGAGCAATAGATCTGATTGAGCAGCGTCTGTCGAGGGATGGGTGGCCTGAATACTATGATGGTAAGGCTGGAAGATACATAGGAAAGCAAGCCAGAAAGTATCAGACATGGAGCATTGCTGGGTATCTGGTTGCAAAAATGATGATTGAGAACCCAGCCACTCTTTCCATTATTGCTCTGGAGGAGGACAAGAAAATAGCCAAGCCCAGGCTCACCCGCTCTACCTCCTTTTAATTAGGAGAAAAGAGGTACAACATATAATTGCAGAATTCAAAACTACATATAATGGCAATTGGCATACACGACGTACTATCTAGCTGCTATTAGTGTCCGTGGCTGTCTCTTTTGATTTTTCGCATCCACGATAGATGACTGAGAACAAGTTGGTCATACATTGATTGATATAAGTTGCAGTAGTTGATGAAATGGAGACGAATCTGCAGCATATATTTTCCATTTGTTGTTCACAGTTTTGCTGTAATGTCAGTCAAAATGCAATATAAGAATCTTCTCTGGTTAGATAATATACGTGTGCTCCACAACGTATATGGCTGTGTAGAATTAAAGATTATATATGCTTCAAAATATAATGTGCATCCATGGAACCCAACTCTAGCCAATACCGTACATGGGAAGGTACTATATATATTATCACTACACCAGATGAGCCTCTTTATTTCTCATTTCCAGTAAATTAATAATGAATTACTTTCTTTTCTTCTTTTTTTCGCAACTGTATTAATAGTTTAAAATGCCACAAAATCGTTTTTGATTGTTTTCTTTTTCAGAGTTTTGTTTGAAGGAAGAAGTTGTGATCTTGATCGGAAGGAATTGTTTCTAACTCTAAATTTCAGCAATCGAGTTCTTTGGTTTAGATGGTTGAGTGCTTTTTTCTTTCATGCAAGAGGTGCACGTCCAAGCCCCTCCATTTTCAAGTCAGGGTAAAAGTTAGGAACAACAATTGATTTTTTTTATCCACGTGTGAAAATATTTATTATTTTTATTTTGCGTTTGCGACCATGACTCAGAGTCGTGAGAGCTGGAAAGTAGGGTCTTGGATTTTGGATGCTATAACCAGGGATTTGGGTCCTTAGTCCGGGCTCCCGGAGGCTGTATAAGGTAGCACACAAAGTGTGATAAATAAGTATTATTTATCAAAACTTACAGATATGGTTGGATGCTAAGTTCAATTCATAGAATTCTTCTGGGAACAATTTCTCTTATTCTTTCATGTAGATGAAAATTGTGTAAAGTTAGTCAAATGAAACTCAACATATAATGTGTTATAGATATTATTAGATCTTGTAATGCATTACATACACAAATTCAAACTACCAATAGCATATGAGACCCCCACCAATGTATGCTGACAACATCCAACAAGTATATATATGGAGAAGGAATGAACACAATGTCAACTAACTCACAAGAAAGAGACATCAATTTGTCACTTTGCAAAGAATACAAATACATGTTTACATACAGTGGAGATGACAGAGATAGCATGAGATAGAGACAAATGAGAAGTGACCCAAAACAAACGGTAAAAATTTAACAAATCATGCCATGGAGTCAAAAGAGGAAAGCAAGGAACATATTTGAAAGTTGGTTAACACCCAACCCAACAGGTCAACCACCTGAGATTGGTAACACAAGGGAAATAAGAGTCTGAAATGGGAAGTAGTTTGCTCACTAGTCTTTCCGATTCCTAATGCTTCTCTTTTAAGGATGGTTTCAGATTCCTAATGCTTACCCTATTTTTTTCTCCTTTCATGAAAAAAGTAAATATGAATAGCTAACAGCCCAACTATGTTAGTGGCTGGCAGGAATGCCATAGTAGAGCCAACAACCCAGAAACCCGAAGTTTGCTAGGCTGGTACAACCACCTCTCTTAACAGCTTAGAGTTTATTTCTGGTAGATATGAGATGCAGATGCATATAATAAGACAAGTCCTTTTCTTCCCTGCAGAATAACAGGAATTGCCTTCCATAGAAAGGCATCTTGCTCAAATGAGTATTCCACAGTATCAGTTGGAAATACAAGTTTCTTTTCAAAGACTCTATGGATACTCATTGCGGCAAGATGCTTTGCATGAAAGGTTTGCTTGCATGCATTCTGACGCCGTTGGACTACACAATAGGCCTCATCTCATAGAGGTAAGTAACTGTTTTGGTGTAATATATGTTAATAACAGTTATGAATGCTGATTCTAGATTTATTTGTAATATTTGATCAAGATTTACAGTTGTTTTCCTGCAATTACACACAGTCACTCACTGGTAGGCAAATACATTAGGGTTTCAAAAATAACAACTAAGTTTCCGTTTTAGAATCTAAAGATGGCATTAGGAAGGTTAAGGATTGATCTTCTCCAAGTTCCAACTCTTACCTCCACTGGCACTTATTCTGGATGTAAATGTTAGCCTCTGGTTACTCTTCAAATTCAAGTAATCAACCTGTGTATATAGTGAGTTCCAGGAAAAAAGAATTATAAATGTAAAATCTGAAGTCATATACAAAGACAGAAAGATTAGAGAATCAACTGAACCTGATCTGGATCTAGAATCAGCAAACAAAATGCTGGAACTGGGCCTGCAGAAGGGTCTAGAGACGGCTCCTGAGATGGTTCATCACTTAGACAGGGAAGACCTGGATTAGGCCCCAAATACTGAAGTCTTGATTTTGGAGAACTAGCAAACCAAACTTTCTCCCTTTGCTGCAGTTTAGGATGAACAAAATGAGGGCAATATCAAGTATTAGAAGGCAATGTTAGATCACAACCCAAAAACAGCATATTGCATAATGCATACAATATATCTTTTTTTTCTTTTTCTTTTAGTGAAGTGGTACAGCATATCATCTACATGCATGGTTTTTAGCATTTAAAGAAAATTCTCTATCTTTATTGTAGGTCCCAACATCTTTTACCAATTAAGAGAACCTTTGGAATTGCCAATTTCAAGAAGGTATATAAACTTGCAGCTTAAAAATCTGCATGTAGATATGATCAAATTTCGACTAAGCCTATTCTGAACATCAGTCACTATTTTAGCAATGCGACAATAGTTACAGGTACTAGTAGTAAACCTAAAGCCAGATTTGGTTGGACAAGCCTCAAACTTCCAGATTTAGATTCACCATATTCAGTTACAATATGGAAACCAAAGGTAAGATTTGGTAAAAACTTAGGATAACCAACAGCCACAAAAGATTAGATAACCATGATTAGCACATGAAAACACGATCCCAACTATACTATAGCACAGGCATTCTGAAGAATTCTCTTTATAGAACTTTTATTTATGGAGCTCAATGTAAATATATACTCTTGCTTAAGTGCAAAATGTTTTGACCTTTACTTCAAGTACATGTTCTGCAGATACAGAAGATGAATGCTTCATGGATAATTGAACTGTTTAAAACTGCAGCTAAGCTCTCTAAGAATGTGTACCCCTTCCTCCAACAAAATTTCATTGACACTGACATAGTGTAGATATCCAAAGTATGCTCTCTTTCTTAAAATATCAATACAAGGTAGCTTCTCCATTGGCGAAAACATGTTATCAAGAGTCTACCAGAATATGAAATTCGAGCTACAAAAGGTAAACAGGTATACAATGGCATTCTTGATACATCAAATTTTTGTTCTCCGAGGTTGTGGCTGTATTGGCCGTACCAAAATTTACTGGCAGAGATTTGGATATTGGTACTAGATTATAATTTATTCTTTCTGAATCTATTGCCAATGTATTATTACTGTTTCTTTCTGGGTGTTGGCAATGGAATCCTAAGATGCCGAAAATCATTTTATCTATATTTGGTTCAATCAGTCTGATCAGAATCTAACAGCAGTGATCTGTACATTTTATCATTTGTAAATAATTTCTTTTCTTTGTTGCTGTCATATAAACTTAACATACCTCTATGCAGGATCTTCAATATTCCTTAGATTTTTATCGTAGTCAAAAAGGCTACAAGCCTACAACAATCTCCTATACCATCATTTCAACTAATGAGCCATCCTTTCGGTTTGATAGACTTGAGTGAAAAGGTTTCCTTTTCACTGTAATTTTGCGACCAAGACCTAAAACCTCCTATTTACTCTACCCTTACTCAATACCTACTTCTTAGATTAAAGGCATCATTTGATAACATCGAATAAAGAGATAGAACGTAGGAGAGAAAGGAATCTTCATGCCATGGTCCTTTTTAATGCACCAAGAGTAAGATAATCCTTCTCATTGATGACTATCATTTTAAGTTGCATTATATCAGCCCCATCTACATACACTTACTGGGTTATGTAATACTTCATTGGATCTCATCACTCTGTCTAGTTCTTCTAAGGGCTAACACCAGTAAATTCGACATCCTCATTCTATATGTTTGCATTCAATGTTAAACTTAAACTTGTTAAAATCAACTTTATTTTCTGATGCTATATGTATGTTACAGGAATCATACAGTTTCCATAGCCAAGACATTCGATGTGTATAACAATTAACAATCATGTAGTATTGTCATGAAAAAAAAAAAATTATATTAACGAGTACCATCAAGCAAATACTTGATCCGATCAACATACTTAAAAAAATTTATTACGTTTTGGAGATTGAGTACATTATCTTATGCCCAACATTGCAGCAAAATATAACTTTTGTTTTACTGTATCTATTTGAGTTAAGTATCATACAACTCCTGATAACTAAGCTAAACAAGTTTTCACCAACCAAAATGTTGAGTCAAACCCATGCCTCTTAGTTATCCAAAGATTATTTATTAAATTGGCATCTCATATCAAATTTTGGGAGAACCTTGGGATGATAGTAAGCCCAAAGCAGTAATCATTCAAGTAGATTCAACGAAACATCACACGTTTTAGTTATTAAATAAACAGGGAAAGATATTTGCAATCTCTACGAGTTTCCTATGTAATAAATGAGGTAATGATACCTGAAGCTTCAAGGGATCAGGATTTGACCCATCAACTACATCAACTTTTCCATTGATCCGGAATTGCTCCCAAGAGTCCGTAAAATACCAACATATCTAAAACATCAAGAAAACATAAAAGAAAGCAATAGAAGAATGCAATGATCAATGGTTGATCAAATGTGCAACAACAACCACATTTCCCAAACAATATCAGGTCAAGTTTATATGATATAAGAGAGCTGTGCTCAACTGTCCTAACTTGAAAAGTTATTTAAATGAAGTGAAGCTCATTCCTCAGGGACCAGTATTAGATTTTTTTCCATACATTAGATTTTTTTCAGCATGATGGTCAAAGAATTTTACTTAGTATAAGACTCTAAATTAGAAAGTTGCCTTTTTTTTTACAGAAGGGTGAATCATGCGCCTCAGGTAATTTAATCCAACTTGTATCTTTTTAGCTATCGAGTTCTAGAAAAACCAATAGCATCCAAGCAAAGTGCTCCTTTGATTATATCCTTCTATTTTTGTCTATAAAGCAATATTAGGTACTCTTGACTCATTATTAAACAAGGATAACGGGAATCCCTATTAAAAGCAAAGGGGTCTTCATAACAAAAAGATGAATGTAATGATTAATATTCTAATTCTGTAACCTCAAAATTAGGATAGCCAATGAATGGCAAGGCAAAGCTTTTCATGTAATATGCAAAGTAAAAATCAAATTGAAACAAAGGTAGTACTGAATCTAGCCCCTTGCTAGTTAATACTTCCCGTTGGGATAAGGTATACACCTTCCTTTTCTATTCTCTAGGCAGGATCCATCCTTGCTCATGAAACATAAGTAAGGGAAATCATTTGCTTGCTGATAAAAAAGCTAGTGTAGTGGTTTGTAAGGTGATTTCATAACAAGAGAATTCTCAACTACGATATTGAATCCCTTCGCATCTTAAGTCCTGTAATACAATTCCTATTAATACAAGGACGCAGAGAGTAAGTATCTTCACTGATTGCCAAAGGGCGACTCCGAGTCATTCCAAGAATAGACATGAAAGAGTACAAAAGTCGACTTGACCGGTTATCTTTTAACTGAATTCTCCCACCTTAACCGGTAATCTCAAAACTTATCTTCATTTGATGTCACTTCAACTCTCCCTCAAATATACCCATTCATAATATAATTTCTAACATCCTCTTTAATCTCCCCAATATTTCTGAATTATAATCCAAGATAGTGGTTACTTATAGTAACTTTCTTATCTTCTAACATAATTAAACCATTACTCATCCTATTTTTGCTAATATTACACTCCATATATTTAATTTTGGTTTCACTTATACGAAACTCATTTGATTCTAAAGTTTACCCTCCTCGAAACAGAAAAACCTTTTCTCCGTCAGGTACCCCATGTACCACTTAATTTAAGTCCTCCCAATATATTCTCTTTCGTTCTTTTTTTTTTTTTTTTTTTTTTAGAAATACCAACAAATATTTAAGGGGAGCTCGAACCTGAGGTCTCGAGGGGACCAAGCGTCTTAAACCGCTCGCCCCAATGGTTGTTGGTCCCAAAAATTCTCTCTTAGTTGCTCCATTTAATCCCATTTGTGGTGCATATATACTAATCTTATTGAATTCCTCTACATCTAAAAACTAGCTTGATGGATAAGATCCAATCTCTTTCTTTAAGCATCTACTACAAACACTCAAAGTTGTGTATCCATGATTATTTGAACCCATTTCAATTTTTATTTTTTCTTGTACACCAAAGCTTATAACCTGTATCTTCTCTTTCCTTAGATTTTCATCCCACCCATTACACTCCACTTGGGATCGATATAACGCATTACTATGTAAGGGGACACAACATGTTTTACTCCTAGATTTTTGTTCATAAAGTTCAAGAAGTTTTACATCAGCCATCAACCTAACACAATCCTCCTTTACTGAGCTTAAGATCTGCCATGTTACAAAAGCAAGGATAGAGTTATTAAGCATGCAATTGTAAGAGTATGTTATACCATGTTTTACGATGTATATTTCCCTCACTTTCGTTGTATTATTATTATTATTATTTTTTGTCTTTTTAGCGTTTTGTAGTGTTTGTAACATGATCTAACCATTGTAGGGACTAAAAGCGTCAATAAGAAGATGATTCAGAGCCAATTAGGCACGTTATGGAAGAGCACGACCGTGCATTGAAGCAGTGACATCTAGAAAGCAAGTACCACAGTCCACGGGCATGGATCTCTACATAGCAGCAACCATGGCCGTTATTGTCCTGCCACAGCCGTGGGTCAACCCAATTTCATTTTTTTAACAGTTTCCTAATTATATTTGGTTAGTAATGGGTCTATATAAAGCCCTAATCAAATTTTAAAACAAAGAGAGCATTATTCTACACGTTATTTCTCATTAGTAGCATAGTTTACAAAATGATTTGGAGAAGATTATGACAACTCAGATTGATTTCATTCAAGTACTCACACTGTACTTACTACTCTTATACTCCCTCCGTCCCAAAATGAGTGTCCTCCTTTCTATTGTGAGAAAAATTAAGGAGAAGTTA
>JAYMTK010002883.1:0-13078 GCA_036897405.1 Pelargonium myrrhifolium | reverse complement strand
GAATATTGAGCGGTGTACTAAGTTGTCCCATGGTGCAGATCGATGTTGTAGTCGCATTTTTGGTATCATATCCGGGAGGTTGTGCTTTGATGGACTTTGTTTCAAGACAGGGATTTCAAGACCGTAGTATTGTTGATGGTCAAGCCCACTTTGAAGATTTGTGGGCTTTACTTTGCACAGCTCTTGTTGGGTTTCATGGAGCTACGAGTATGTTGTTCTTCAGAGCGCTGCGATTTTGGTGGTTTCAAATGGACGATGCCTTTATCACAAGTTTGATATATTGTCTTGTTCTTGTTCCCTGTCAAATCAAGACTAGCTCCGGTTATTATAGATCTCCAATGAATGGAGGAGAATATCGTCCCCGACCTCGTTTTCCGTTATGGTGAAGAGAGTCGCCACAATCTAGATTACTACTAAATACAATAATACGTTATTCGAATAATAATAGTATATTTGTAGTCGAGCATGTTACTAAAATGACTCGTCTTTTAGTTTTTTCTTTTTATGTATTAGTTTCATGTTTACCTACTATGTATTGCAACATTAGACCTACCGTTGTTGGATTCATTGTTCATTGACTTATAAAAGTGCCTAATTAGAATATGACATACAAAAAGCAAAGTCGAAAAATTGGATCTAAACTCGCATGCACTTAATATCCATCTGACCTATTTTCATATTGGATCAATTCAGATTTATCTTATAACATTTCGAATCCGATCATATTGATAGAACTCACACAAATTAACATATGTTATGCTTAAAAGACAATCTGACTCAACTTGTGATCCAAAACTCGGGATTTGAATTATCAAAAAAAAAAATGTAAGTGGGTCATGCCACGTGGACGGTTGAGTATCAAAATTTAAAATATGTTCTGTTGCCGGGACTCTGGTTCTCTCGGGTGAGAGCCAAGTATCCTAACCATCTAGACTACAACGGATTTGGTTGATAAATTGAATATTAAATTAGAAAAAGTAAAATGTATGTCAGTTGACTGATATAGCTTTATATCAATTGCAGCTTAACAAAGTCAATGAGGTGATGACACCTCATTAAATTTCACTTATACCCACCCAAGTGAATTTGTGGGAGCGGAGCGACCCGTCCGGATCCATGATTTTAAATGATATGTCATCACCTTATTAATGCAACTGATATAAAGTTATATCAGTCAACTGATGCCCATATTAGTCAATTATAAAACCAAAAGTAGTTAGGAACACATTGTCTTTGGCATCTGATGTGTTATTTCTGGCAATTCAGACAATATGTGTAGGTTAGTGCAGATTGAAGAATTCGGGTTGCGAGTTTACACAAATTTTGCACGATTTGAATGCAACACAAACCTTCGATGAATTACATGCTCTTGATAATATTCGATTTTTCTTAGAAATGCAGACAGTGGATCCAAATGGTTCGAGTAAAAAAGTGCACGCATTTATATTGGGCAACTTTTTATTAGCTCTTACACGTTTCGTCACTTATTAACATAGAATAAAATCGATAAAAAATAGCTAGTACGCCTGAGTTTTTTGGCACGACCCACGTTTGCCTCACGACTTGTATTGTATGTTACTCCTTGACTATCTTACTTGCATAATGATGTCTTTTCCAATCGAAATTTATCTGATGCTTGAGAAATGTTCGCATTTTGCATGTCGGGTTTGGTGCTCCGCCCACATCGAGTGTCCCTCGACACTCAAACCCAACAAGAGTTCATTTTGGTACAAAGTATATTTTAAAATCCGCCCGAACCCAATCTGTTGCCATTTCTACTCCAAAGGTTCATTTAATACAAGGTACACAAGTAGCTAAAAATATAAAATTTGGAAAAAGAATGTGAAAATAGTGCAAATAATCTCAACCAAGAGACAAAGACAAATGCGCCCACAAATTCATTGGGGCAGGTATGGATGTTAATCGATGATGTAGCATCACCTTATTGGCCATAAATAACTTTTTTCTCATGTGAAAATGGATCGAGAGTTGTTCTCAATTGAAACAAAGGGTAGCTTCAAGAAGAAATCTAAAAAAAACAAACATGCCTTCCATTTTGTCATCTCCACATTTCCATTCAAATTATTCATAAATCTAACCACCAAAACAACACCTAAACACACATACATCTAGTTCTTGACATTATAATACCTCAAACTTGTATATATCTAAGATGAGTTTTTCAAAACCCACTCCACCAGAGTCGAAATGCCGAATCCCGTTGCACAACGCTTCTTGTCGTTCCATACAGGGCCGGCCAGGTCAATGTGCATCCACTGAATCTTCTCGTCAACAAACTGCAATGCCACAACAATTACACGTACGAAATCCAGTTTTAACCGAAGTATCGTTACAATATATGTTTCGGGTTTACGTTGACTAAGACAGATATACCTGTTTCAAGGAAAGGGCTGCAAGGATGGCGCTGCCGTCAGTGGTCGCTAGACAAAAAAAATAACAAAAGTATATATGTCGATAACTTGGCAATGACACGAGTGCTAATCCAAGAATTCATGGTATATTGGAGGGGTGCAGACGAAAAAACATAAATTTAGTGTCTAACACGAGACATTTTGGCCTCAAATTGGAGCAGACCAAACCTATTCGGTCAAATCTAGCTATCCCGATACAATCATGATCACCCATAGGGATACTGTTTACTCTCATGTCCTCAAACACAACCAATTATCACATTTGGAGTTGCAATATGGACCAATTACGATGATTCTTATAATATTTACATAAGAGCGATTATACAAGCCCCAGTTAATGTTGCCAAATCAATTATCTGTAGAGGTATAATTAGTACAACCTTGTGGATACTTCACTTTGATTTGATAGGTTACGATGTGAAAGAATGCAAGTGATGCTAAAAACAAATCAGTTTCCAAATCGAATAAAACCCGCTGCTTTCATATTTTTAATCTATCTGTCGTAGACATGAACATATTATTCAAGGAAACAATGCACTAAATTCGGGAAAACCAAAAAAGTTAACGTATGATCATGATACCGTACCGTATTCTCAATGTACCTTATCTACACCTTGGTTACAAGCATATACCAAAGCATCAGCAAGTGTAAGTCGGCCTTCGGCATCAGTGTTATTGACCTGCAATAAAAAGAGAAATCAATGACGTGTAAGTTTGCTTATATATATTGTCTATGAAACCCTTTTGTGAAAGGACTATTGGATATACTTTTCACAAACATGAGTAAATTTATACCTCGATCGTCTTTCCATTGGAAGCTGTGACAATGTCCCCGGGCCTCATACCCGTTCCGCTTATCATGTTCTCACAAGCTGCAACAATGAAGTGAACCTACAAATATACAATACCCATTACCAAGTCACAAAAACATGATTTTTAAAATTCAGTTACATGAAATGATGACAATAAATAACACTCGAAAACAAACTAGGATTGTGTTTCTTGAAAAGGAAATAAAACGACTATCGCCGTAATTGGCTCACCTCTACTCCAGGAGGTTTAATTTGCCCAATGGCTTTTGCAGCACCGAGAACGGCCGCTGAACCTCCCATGTCGAATTTCATTAGTTCAATTGAACAGCCAGGTCCCGTCTTGATGTTGTAGCCGCCACTAGTAACAAAGAAAATGAATGTTCAACAAATATGGAAAAAGCTAGCACAGCCAAAACCGAACAAAAATGAAATCCCCACAAGTTTATTTTGAGAAATATACTTCCACAGCCATAAAACTGAATATATATAATCAATGACTAAGAACGAACTATGAATTAGCTAGGTCATCAAAATAGTTACACCATGCAAACCTAAAATTTACGACTTTTCTACCCCACATCTCAACTATGCCTCTTCTTCAACAATGATAAATGACTAGGTAAAATTTTTTTACCTCGGAAATAAAATAATTACCTGTCAAAAGTCAACCCTTTTCCAACCAAGGCCAATTTAGTTTTCGCAGGTCCACCGGAAGGTTTGTAGCACAAATGGATGAAATGCGGTGGATTTGCAGAGGCTGCAGCAACTCCCAAATAGGATCCCATTTTCAATTCCTTACATTGCTCTACATTCAGAATTTTCGCAGAGAAGACATCGCTATACATGGAAGCAATCTTTGAAGCTTCCTCTGCGAGTGCCCCTGAAGTACATATATAAAAGACAATTTAAACAAAAAACGCTCAGAAACCACCTCACCAAATAGTACAATTTAACATTTATAGTAAAAAAGTGATCATAAATATGGACAATAAGAATGATGAGTGCAAAATTAACAAAAAAATGGAGCTTATACAAACCAGGGGTAAGGACGTTGGCGGGAGAATTTACGAGCTCTTTTCCGAAAATAACCGCTGAAGAAACATATTCAGCATACTTGAGTTTCTTCTCTAGTTCAGGTCCAGTTCCAAGCCCAATAATATCCACAGATTTCAGCGACGGTTTCTTCGACTCTGATTTATATCTATTATCCTCATGAATCCCCAACACCGTCCCTATCATAAAGCCATTAAAGAAAAGTTAAACCAAAGTATATGCAGCCATGTATAGACATTAGTTAAAATGTCGAGTAATTAACATGCATTACCAGATGCAATAGCTGAAGCACTCGTAAGCTTCAACTCGTTCGAGAGACCATCAGAAGATGCAAGCACAACAGCAGCATTGCTTGCTTGAGCAGCCTTAGCTACTGCTGCAACAGCCTCGCCTAAACCCCGGAAAGCAGTTGTAGATGAAGCTGATTGTCCAAGGCCAATCAAGCCAACCCTTTTGGATCCAATGCCGGGTAGCCTAAGAATAGTAGATTGTCCAGCTTTTCCGGTGAAATCTTCCTCAGAAGAGGCTTCAGATAAGAGACCGCCCAATTTGGAGTCCAACTTTTTCAGAATCGAGTTCTGGAAGTTTGAGTTATCACCCTTTGCCATGTCTTTCTCGGTGACGCCCACAATAAGTACGTCTCCCTTCCATTCCACCACATCAATCTCTTTCGCAGCAAAACATATCTATTGGGAATTTCCACAAACAGAAACATTTCAGGAGCTCCATATTATATAAATTTAAAGTTACAAACAGTCAATCAATGGACAAATAGTAAAAACACATTATATGGAAGAAAAAAAAACAAACTATCTATGTGAGCACATAACAATCAAGCAATCAATGCTACTACAAAACAAATGATTGAAATCTAATAGTGGGATTACAGAAAACATATAGAAAAGAAAAGGAACATATATCATCAATTACCACCAACAGAAACACAGATTTTGCATAGAAATGCAACAAAAAAACAATGTATTAAGTCCTAAAATCAAACAGCCAATCAACAGACATGCATTAAAAAAAAAACGAAACTGGCAATCACATGATCAGCAATCACAAAATTAAAAACCAATCCATGAAAAGAAAAGAAAGCAATTGCTTTTAGATTCTAGGACACAATATAAATCAACCAAATCTCATATACTAAAAAATGATCACAATCTACAAGTGGGGTTGTGAAAAAAGATGGTTAAAAAAGAACCCAACAATCAAAATCCAGTATCTACATACACCACCAGAACAACAACAGATTCAACCCACCATAAAAACCATAAAAATCTCAACTTTACACAAAACCCAGATGAGGATTTAGAGTTTTTAGAGAATTTTCAGATACCTTGGGAGTTTCGATGATCGTAGGGTGAGTGAGGCCGAGAGTGGCCTTGGCGATAGTGTGAGCCATTCGATTCTCTCTGCGACAACACAATGGCGTATCTGCAACTGCAAATCGATCTAGAGAGCGACAGAGAGGAAGATGATGATGATGAAGTGAGAAGCGAAGTGGCTAAAGAAACAACAATGGCTGCCATTTTTGGGTGTGGGAGGGTGTATGTACTTATAGTGAGCTCTCACTCTGTTGTTGAGACTTTGATGCTTTATGTTGATGATGTATGCGCTGACTTTTACTTCATGTTGCATGCCCCAATCAGTGCCACGACATCAGGGGTACCAATTGTAGTAACAACTTTATGGAAGGGCAATTGTGTCTTTCCAAGTTAAAAAATTCATCAAATACATAGTGATGTTACTCGAAAAATTATAATTCGAACATGACAAAGAGTAACGCAACACGTGGTGTTGTAGCGATAACGAATGTTTCCAGAAGAGTTGCTCTCGAAACGCACACACTATCATAAAACTAAAGCGTCCACACCATCACGAAGCTGGGTATTGCAAATATTGCTTGTGGGGACAGTTTCTTGCCCAAGGGACAGCTTTCGCCACGACAAAGAAGAGCTCGTCGCGGTGAACATATTGGTATCGTCTTTCGAACTGTTCAGCCTTTTCGTTGCATGTTAGCTCGTTTTCGAGGTCCCGCGAAAGACCACAACACTTAACAATATAATGAGTTTTCAATTTGTCTCTTCAAATCAGTTTTAATACTCTCGTCTCATCGGGTCACCTCAAAGACACCCTTCTTCTTGAATATTAAGATGCTCTATAGTTCTCACCCGAACCAACTTGTACATGCTTGGTCCGAGTCAAATTCAAATGTGCCTGGACCCGCGATAACGAACTTTCCCGTAGAGTTGCTCTCGAAACGCGCTCACAATCAAGAAATTGAAGAGTGCACACCATCACGAAGTCGGCTATTGCAAATATTGCTTGTGAGGACAGTTTCTTGTCCAAGGGTCAGCTTTCGCCACGACAAAGACGAGCTCGTCGCGGTGAACATATTGATCTCGTCTTTCGAGCTATTCGGCCTTTTCGTTGCATGTTAGGTCGTTTTCGAGGTCCCGTGAACGACACAACACTTAAACAATATAATGAGCTTTCAACTTATCTCCTCAAGTCACTTTTAATACTCCCGTCTCTTCGGGTCACCTCGAAGACATCCCTTCTTCTTGAATGTTAAGATGCTCTATAGTTCTCACCCGAACCAACCCGTATAAGCTTGGTCCGGGTCAAATTCGAATGTGGCCGAACCCGAACCGGCATTAAAAATTTATAATTACATATTTGTCCCCGATACAACAGTAATAAGAAAGTGAAATGCGAGGGCTTTTTTGTACTTCCACATAAAAATAGGTTTAAAAACCAATATTTCAAACAATTCTTCCTTCTCCGCCGCACCACCACTCCGGCCCAGAAACGCCGCTCCAGCGCCACCGCTCCTCAGCCCATAAAGCTGAGCTGAGTTTGGCGTATCTGAAACTTAAGCTGCACGCCTCAGGAATCCAATTGAAAATCTCTACAGGTAAGAATCTTGATTTTGCTTCAGCGTTAGTGCTTGATTGGTTTGATTTCAACAGTAGTTTAGGGTTTATGTGGATGATTTTTATAATTGAAGTGTTTGATAAGTTCATTAGTATTTGATTTAAGTCCCCTCTAGAGGAAACCCTCTTATAATCATAGTAGATTATGATGCTTAATGAGTAATGTCAGTTAGTAGAATATGATGCTTCTGTAATCACAAATCGATAAGTGCACAATATGTCTTATAAAGTAAACATTTTTATTACTTGTTTAAGCTTAATTTAAAAATATATAGAATACCAAAAGAATTTTACGAAATTTGGGACAAATAGCATTTTCATTGATAGTAGTGAAAGTGTACCTTGTTGTTAGGTCTCTTACTTTCTTTATCTTAGTGTACTTTTGTGATGTTAACAATTTTATTTTTTAGGTATTTCTAAAATCCAAAAGAGTTTTGGTGATGGAGGAGGGGAAGCCGAAATTAGTGATATTGTATGCAACTCAGACCGGAAATGCTTTGGATGCTGCTGAGCGCATCAGCCGTGAAGTCGAGCGACGAGGCTGCCCTGTCTCTCTTCTTTCCATGGACCAATACGAGCCTGTGAGTTCTCTTCTTTAGCTTTTGTTCCCAATGGATCAAGTTTTAATTTCAGCAACTATTAGAACTATCCAGTATTTGTACTTAAATGATCCAAAGTAGCTCAATTGGGATTTCACATTTAGAAGAAAAAAATGGATGATTAGGGTTTATTATTTTGTGAACAATTGGGATGTGATTAATGCTTGCTTTCACAGCCTATGTGACACTATCATCATTGTTGCAACTTGAATGAGTTTCTTGTCGCCTTTTGATGTTATGATGTTGTAGTATTTGGTACCTAGACGCAACTCAGCATGATACTAAGTTACGAGTGGCATGATACTAAGGATGAAGAATATTGTAGTTGACACCGTGAGGAAAATTCTTTTATTTCAATTAGCTATTAATCTGTTATTCATCAACGTTACACTCTTCTTTTATGTAAGCGAGATAGCAATGTGTTTTGTGTTAAGGCAACATGGTGAATTCTATTTGATTATGCCTTTGAAGCCATATTCACTGCAGCCTTTTATTTTGTTTAACTCTATGTTCATTTGAGAAGAATCAGTATCAGAACAGTAATTGCTTTCTGTTTCAGAGTTCATTACCTCAAGAAGATGCTGTAATTTTTGTTGTCTCTACCACTGGCCAGGGTGATACACCCGACGCTATGAAGGTTAGTTAAGGATGATGCATATGATATTGCTCAAGACTCCTGGATAGCTACGCTATCCATTAGTTTTCTAAAGCTGTGTTTCTTGCTGTAGGATTTTTGGAGGTTTCTTCTACAAAAAAATCTGAGTAAGAATTGGTTGGAAGGAGTTCATTATGCCGTGTTTGGATTAGGGGACTCTGGTTACCAAAAGTATAATGTAAGTTTATTTTAAAAAGATTGAGTTACTTCTTTTCTAGAAAGCTAATAGCATATATGTAGGTGTTATGTAATGTATTTTGTTGATCATAAATCTTCTGTGCATACTATTCACGTTCATGCACCTCACACTAAAGAAACTTATTTTGTTGATGGCTGTAGTTTGTTGCAAAGAAGCTTGACAAAAGGCTTTCAGATCTTGGGGCGACAGCTGTTGTTGAAAAAGGGTTAGGTGATGATCAACACCCATCGGGGTATGTTTATGCTAACTATTGCCAGTTTTATCTCCAACCGTCCCTTCTTCTTTCTCTTTCTTTCTTTATTTTCCACTCCTTTTGTATAAGGAATTAATTTCAATTTGGATAAAATGACCCAAGGTTTGTTTGCTAATTCACAGGTATGAAGGTGCTCTGGATCCTTGGATGTTGTCTTTGTGGAGTAATTTTGTTAAGATTAATCCCAAATTCTTCCCAAATGGATTACACTTTGTGGCTCCAGATGCCAAATTCATTGATCAACCAAAAGTTCAGGTCAAATATCACGATGTTAATGGGATGGATTCACAATTTACTGCTACCTCAGGTAACTTGTTCATTCAAAGTTATTTCCTCGGTGGAATTATATCTAGTCCGGAAGTTAATCTTCTCCTTGTGCATCTCTAATAATCTGAATGTTTTAACTTCATAGACACTTATATTATGCTTGTTCTTCCTTTCTTTGTTTGTAACACTAACCAAAGAAGCTAGAAAACCAAAACAATAGTTATTTATGAGTAGGATTTATATGTATGCGCCTCTTAAATAAATTGAAAAATCGATGTAATTTTAGTTTGAATGTAAGAGGAAGTACAACATTGTCATGTAACTGAAAATAAGAGAATGGCCATACCATTGAGGCAATACAATCTCCTTTTGTATTTGCATTGCCTCTTTAAGGAGGATAAATAGGTTTCTGTTATAGCTTTGCAAATGTTTATTGAGGTGTTTAAGGACAAGTTAGGACACTAATTTGAAACTGAAGCTTTGCCGCTTTCATGGATCGTAAATTTGCAACTGTAGTTGCTAGTGAACTTATCCTACCTCACCATACAAGCAATAGTGGGCGATATATAAATTTTTGCTACATTAATTCACTTGTAGATGGTGTTTACAGTCAAACAACATTTCATGTTTTTGCAGATCTAAAATGTATTGGGATGAATATCGAAAGTGCCCGCTCAATGTCCCCTGGAAAATTATCTCACGACAAGATTAGGCCTGACTGCTTTCTCAGGATGGTATGTCAATGCTTGCTCTGTTAAAATAATTGTGAAAGTACAGTCAGTTTGTATTTATTCTGTTATAATTCATTTAAGTTTTCTTGTGTAGATCAAGAATCATCAGTTGACTAGATTGGGATGTGGAAAAGATGTGCGGCACTTTGAATTTGAATTTGTGTCAAATGTAAGTTATTTGCCAAATGTTTCATAATTTCATTCAGATTTGTGAACTGGCATCCGTCTATGTCAAGCCAGTGTAAATTATGTGGTGTTGGATGCATACAAGTTTGTTTTTGTTTATTTTTCATATGAAAGTGAAACGTTGTGTTTTCTATAGGCAGTTGAATATGAAGTTGGTGAAGTCCTGGAGATACTTCCAGGGCAGAGCCCTGATGCCGTAGATGCTTTCATAAAGCGTTGTAATTTAGATCCTGAAGCATTTATCACTGTAAGTACTTCACTTTGTTTTGGGGTCTTCGGATATTTTCCTTATATTTGTGTTGAATACGATATGTACAGTTATTCTCATAGGAACTCATGTGTAGTCTTGTAGTATTTATGTTTCGACAAAATTATGTGCTTTAACCTCTCCGCCGCTGATAAGGTATGTTTTATTTCAGGTTCATCTCAGAGAGACGGGGAATCATATTCTGGATACTCCAAGAAATGCCTCGAGAGTTCCAATCAAATTAAAAACTTTTGTGGAATCGACCATGGATGTTGCATCTGCTTCCCCACGGCGCTATTTCTTCGAGGCAAGGATTCTGTATGTTTCAACTGATTTAGTCCATCTTTTGTGAAATACATATACTGTTCCATTTGGAATTTTGGATTTGAATTTTACGTGAATCCATTAAGGATTCAAAACACACATGGGACATGGGATTTCAAATGACCGCTTCTACCGTTGTCAATTGAAATTCTATTGTTTCACAAACATTAAATTTGTATTTGAAGTACAATATTCTAAATCCTAAATTTCAAATCAAACTCAACCCTAGGAAACTACCACTGCTAGGCCATGTTATGTTTTTGTTTTATTCTATTGGTTTGCTCTCGTTCTATGCAGCATCGGTCTTTTGTCCCTGTGCACTACTGTTGAACTTATTCATCTATCGTCTTTTCAGGTCATGAGCTTTTTTGCAACGGCTGAACATGAACGGGAAAGACTTCAATTTTTTGCCTCACCCGAAGGACGAAATGATCTCTATGAATACAATCAAAAGGAACGAAGAACTGTTTTGGAGGTAATGTGTATATAGTTGAAGTATCCCGTAATTTCTTGTGCCTTTTTTATCATTTGAGCCGCAGCTTTGCATTCATTATTTACTATTGCTATTTTGAAGCACACGAAGTTAAAAGATACATCTCGTTACCTTTTTTTATCATCTGTAAGAAGTGTTCCTTGCTTCTTTTAAATGCACCAAACACATTCATTAGGGTCTGTTAATCGTTTTCCCTGGATTATAGGTATTAGAAGATTTCCCGTCTGTGCAAATGCCATTTGAATGGCTTGTGCAATTAGTTCCTCCACTGAAAACAAGGGCTTTCTCGATCGCTTCTTCCCGTTCAGCTCACCCCAACCAAGTGCACCTGACAGTGAATGTAGTGTCATGGACAACGCCTTTTAAGAGGAAGCGGACAGGCCTCTGCTCAACGTGGCTAGCCAAACTTGATCCTCAACAAAGTATGGATTCATAACATTAGAGCTTCTAGAGTTTATCATCAATAAAAATTTTAAAAAAAAAAATTAAAAACTATCGAAATGGTCTCTTACGTTAACTTCTGTTGGTTTTTATGTCGATTTTGCTGACGTGGTGACCATTTTAGCTGATTTTCAACAGTTGGAAGACTATTTTAGCATAAAATTAGTTCAGGGATCATTTTGGTGGTTTTTCATAAATTAAAAATATACGTTACCTGTTCTGTTTTTCTTTCACAACAGGTGTTTACATACCGGGATGGATACACAAAGGTTTCCTTCCTCCCCCACCGCCATCACTTCCCCTAATCCTCATTGGACCCGGGACAGGATGTGCGCCTTTTCGCGGGTTTGTAGAGGAGAGAGCCGTTCAAAGCCTCTCTGTTTCAACTGCTCCAATTATATTCTTCTTTGGTTGCCGGAACAAGGAGAACGATTTTTTGTACAAAGATTTTTGGCTCTCTCATTCAGAGAACGATGGAGTGCTTTCCGAATCAAAAGGCGGGGGATTTTTTGTTGCCTTCTCAAGAGATCAGCCAAAAAAGGTTTATGTGCAGCATAAGATACGTGAGCATAGCCAACAGATATGGAATCTGCTCACAGAAGGTGCTTCTATATACGTTGCCGGTTCTTCAACAAAAATGCCTGCAGACGTATTGTTGGCCTTCGAGGATATCATATCCAAAGAAAGCGGACTTCCAAAAGAATCTGTTGTGAGGTGGCTTAGGGCATTGGAAAAGGCGGGTAAATACCATGTTGAAGCATGGTCTTGAGCGATATGCACAATGGTTTTACGAGGAACAATTCTCCGGACAAAAGCCAGAACTGGCTATAAACGCTAAAGGTACGCAAGATTGGTTTAGAGTTTACAACGAAAAACTTAGCGACTATTATTATATTCCTATCAAGTTACATGTTCGGGATAAATGGCGGGCTACATAATTCGGGTACTTTTGTCTCTCCCGAGCTTGCCTAAACCCGTCCATGTCAAATGCAAGCAAGATTCATTTTTTGGCGCCGTGTATGATAAATGGAGGTTTTGTGGTTCGTGCCCGGATGGACTAATTTTAGATTGGATTGTAGATCATATAGAAATTGTGATTGTTATGCTAAGAAATTCTATTGTTTTCTTTCCTTGAACTCCTATTTGTTGCGACCATTGTTGATCACAATAGTGTCAAGAGCCACATTGTAATGAGAATAATTTGTTATCTAACTTCAAAACTAATTGTTATATGCTTTTAATTTAAAATAGGGATGATTACAATTTCCTACCTTATACTATCACCCATTTGCAATTAACTACACTTACTAAATTAACTTTTAACTATCATGTACTTTTAAAACCGTTGCAATTTGCCCATCCGTCCAATTTCGTCAGTTGATAGATAAAAAGGCCAAAATGCCCTTTGTTTTTTTATTTTTATAATAATAATACCACATACCGC
>JAYMTK010002882.1:0-13081 GCA_036897405.1 Pelargonium myrrhifolium | reverse complement strand
CTCTGTGTAGGATTCCTCTTTCTTGTTTCCTTTTCCAGCTCAGCTTCTCATGTGGGCCCTCATGCTCTTTTTGGAACTCATTAACTCAGGATTTAGGCTTTTTTGGGCCTCTATATTCTCAAGAATTAGCCCATTTAATTTATTTAGGTCCACATAGGCCCAAATAATCTAACTTTGGCGTTTGGTCTTTTGACCTTTGACTGGTCAAGCGATCCACATGTCGCTCTCCCATTCGTCAATTATTATTCCGATTTTTTTATGCCGAATCAGTGGTGTATATTGCATGTGCTTCAAATAGGACCTCAACGTGCTGTAAAAGTGGAGAGTTTTTGAGATGGCCTAGTTAGGTGGGGAGCCTCTACGATATGAGAGGGTCCCTTTTGTGGTCAACTAACACGTGGGTGCTTGACACAATAATTTTCTTGAAAGAATAATCCGGAAGGCGCGAGCTCCTTGGAACCCAACGCCTTTTGGAGATGTAGGTGGTTCCTCTTTGGGGTGGAGTAGCATCCATACGAAAAGGTAGTAGTTTCTGTGTGGGAAAATAGTACTATTCTCGTGGAAAAGTAAAAGTATCCGCGTGGAAATTAGGCGGTATATGTAACATTCTCACGGAAAAATAGTTACTTTTATACCCATTTTTTTCGTCGCATGACTCAACTAGCAGACATTATTTCAGATTAACATAAACTTTCACGTTTGAGCCGCATGTATGCAGTTGCGTTAAAATCTAACAAGAATAATTTTATCGTCTCGGTAATTCTTCCATTCTTGAATGTGAATAAGAATGTAGTTTAAAGATGTTGATTGCGGAACTAATAAATCTACGCCTCTCATGTTGACATGTATCTGGTTGCACTATCATGTGCACCACCTGACCCCACAAACACACCCAATTTTATACTCTATTCGTTTCAAAATAAGTGTCCTTTTTATTTTGAGAAAAAATAAGAAGAACTTAGTTATAGTGGTATGTTTTCTATTGTATTCTCATGATCATGTGTTGAAAGATACTAACTAACTTTTTATAAAGATATTATTGACAATTCATACATAACTAACTTACTAAAAACTAAAAAAAGGACACTCATTTTGAGATAAAATTTCAATAGAAACAGGACACTCATTTTGGGACGAAAGGAGCAGGTTGATATTAACTCATAAATGCAGAAAAACAATCGCTAATTCAACCGAACAACAAAAATCAAAATCGGATAAAATTAGAGAAAGACATGCTGATCATTTTGCTCTACAATTACAATTAATCGTAACCCTTAATTCGTAAAAAATCGAGCTCTATCCAACAAAACAAGCTCAATACATACCTCTCTCGATCAGAAACCAAAACCAAAACCAACTAATCAAGCTCCCTCAAACTCATTCTTAGTCTTCGTATCCTTCGATCCTCCATACCCGGAGGTGTACGGAACTCCGGCGGTGGTGGCCACCCACCTATCCCCTTGTATGAACCTCCCCGCCGTGTAATGTTGCTCTGCATGCTCTTTCGAAATGTCCTTTATGCCCTTCCACTTCACCCTCTTTGACTTGTCGGCGCCGGGCCCGTGGTTGTTCAGCTCGGCATAGTAACATGTTCGGAGCCCGAACTCGCCGTTCCACGGCAACCACCCCTCCGGGTCAATCAAGTCATCGATATAAGACTCCATAATAATAGTTCTTGAGTGCTCTTTCCAGGGGCGCCCGAGGTAGGTTTTGATCTGTTTTCGCTCTGGGAAGTAGTTCCGGTCGGCGAGGAAGGTGCTATTTTGGATGACGATGCCGGTGGGCTGGCGCCGCTCCTTGCGCCCGGAGGCGGTTACAATGTTTTTTTGATTGGAGAGGGGCATGCGGACGCGGAAGAGGCAATTCTGGAAGACGGCGGCGGCGTTGCCGAAGACAAAGTCGATGGTGCCGGAGATGGTGCAGTCGCGGTAGAACTGGCGCTTGGTGTGGGCAAAGAGGGTGTCTTGGTAGCCGTCGAATGAGCAATTGTAGAAGATGGACATGTCGGACTGGACCCGGAGGGCCACCGCCTGGTACTTCTCTGGCCCCGCGGTGTTCTCAAAACCGATGTTCTTCGCCATGAAGAAGTCGCCTTTCACAGCTGTTGAAATATAACACATCAAAAGTATAAATGAAGACAGATTAAACTTTTAGATGAGTTTGTTCTATACCATGGTATCAAAGCAAATGTCACTTCAATCTATTTTGTGCGTAAGGAGTGTGTATGCATAATGCATTTCTTGATTGTGTCAATATGAATGTAAATGAGATAGTTGCTAGATACGTGTATTCACTCTAACGAGGATGCTAGATATTGTGAATTCAATCTAACTATTTTACGTTGACACGTGGCACTATACGTCAACCTAAAATGTCAGCAATCGTACTATTCGAAATTTAAACAAGAGACTTCGAGAGAATCAAACGTTATTGTAATTCACGTACCAAAAGATGCAGTTCGGAATGTGGTTGACCCGTCGGCAAAATTCCTATTCCCGGTGATCCTCGTATTCTCAGCTCCGTCTCCGATCATCAAAACATGCGTCATTGCGCTCCCGATCTCCGCGTATTGCTCGTAGCTTCCCGACTTCACATAAATCACGACCGGCTTCTCGCTATGCAACGGAATATTCTCCAACGCCTCCCCAATAGTCTTATAATTCCCACTCCCATCTTCCGCCACCACAAACTCCGGCTTCGGCTCCGCCTCCAGCAGCCGCCGGAGCCCCTCCTTCGCCCACGTCGCCCCCATCAGCCGCCGCCTCCGGCGATCGCTCCCGGTCCCATCTTTGTGCTGCACGGACGTCAAAACGGACGACAAGTCGGTCACAATAGCAAGACTGTTGCTGGTCGTTCTCATGGAGTATTTGAGGGCGTGCCTCATCTTCTCGGCGGCGTCGCCGGTGGTGTTGTGGAAGCCGTCGAGGCAGGCCTCTTGGTCGGAGGAGGCGGCGCTGAGCCAGATCTTCAAATCCTCCAACAACTCCTCGAGCTTTAAAAGGTCGAGAGACTCGATACGCTCGAAAGATTGGTTGCACTCCTCGACGGCGGAGTCCATGAGCTCCTTGCAGTCCTGGAGGGCCCTCTTCGTCCTCGGGTCGTCGTGGAGCTCTTGCAACACGCTCGACCTCTGCCCGGCTTCTGTTATGTTCTTCATGGCCACCTTGAAGAGACGGATTCAGAATGTTTAGCCAAAAAAAATTAAGTACGTTATATAAAATAAATAATATTTAAACGAACTTTGTGTTTTGAACTAATTTGATTTTTCTCGACTCAAAATGATTTTAAAATTTTTTGTTTGGACTAATTTGGTTTCTGAACTTTCTTGAATTCTAAATATTTCTTGAACTTTCAAATAGGAATGTAGTTTAGGTCATGAACTTTTAAATATAAACTCAACTTGGTCCGTGACTTTTGATATAAGCTTTAATGGCGAGTAGAGCTAGAAAAATGGACATGTACCCGTGCGTAAACACAACTCAATCATAAAATTATCAGGTTCAAATTTGATTTTTTTTTTTCAACCCTAGAAAATCGGGTCGGGTAGTAATATAAATTTTTGGGGTTGGTTACCTGAAAAAGAAAGTGCGTTTTATGCCTAAAACACAAAATTGGACCTTAACTCGAAGAGCCTATAGAGTTGAGTTAAAATTAGAGTGTTTTCAATCCAAACCCGATCCTATTTTTTCTCACCTCTAAGCAAAGGTCATTTTGGATCAAAAAAATTTAGGCACTAAATTGAATGTAAACATGAAAATTCAAGAGCCATTTTGAGTAAGGAAAAATAATTCAATGATCAAATTAAATCAAAACACAAAAATTCAAATAATGAATTAGATATTTTTCCTTAGAAAAATGATACAAAATGTTTCCAAACTTAATTTGTAAAGTAATTTTCATTCTGATGGTCAATAGAGGTCGATAATAATTAGTGGCATAGTTAAAAAAGAAAGAGTAGGGGCAAATGCCCCCATTTCTCTCGTTTGTAGATCCGTCCCTACCTTGAAGGCGATCTTGATGAGCTCCTTCATGTCGGTGTTGTTTCCGGCGGCCGGTTCAACGGTTTCCACGCAGGTTTTCTTGTAATCGGTGCTCTGGCACATGGCCTTGACCGCCTTGACGGTGGCCTCCGGCGTCTTTTCCTCGTTGTCGAAGAAGACCGGTTCGTTGTAGTAAACGCCCAAAGCTATCGCCACCACCATAGCCGCCATGAGCAGAACAGCTATGAATATGATAAGGAGCCGCGTCTTCGCGGATTCGTGGGAAGACATGTTTTGATTTTGTATGAGATAATAATTATGAAAACAAAAACTATTACATATACGAAATTAAATTGTTTTTTTGGTTATATATATATACATGTAGAGGAGGAGGGGTGTTTTTTTATTTTTTTTGGGTGTCCTCTCGCTCCTAAACGAAGCTTCGTGAAAAGCTTCTTTGGGAGAGAAGATGGAGGAGGAAAAAATAACAACAAGGGGATAAAAGAGAAAATGGGAGTATTAATTGGAGTAAAGATTTGTTTGGAAAGTTGGGTACGTACGAGGTTGAAGAGAATCTGGGAATATTTCTAAATATGATGTCTGAGATTATGAGATTGTCCTTAATTTTTGCATGAGTTGGTCTGGTTTTTGACTCTAGTTGTCAACTTTCAGGAGTTGTATTTGTTAATGGATTAGCCTGAAATGTCGCTGGGATCATTTGTGATAAATGTTGTACCACTTGACAACATGTAATACATTAATTATGACTATTTATTTACGGTTTAGATATAACATTTTAATAGAGGTTGATGATCCGTAAATGTTTGTACATTTTATGATGAGATTCGAGTCTGAAATTTTTAAGAGAAATTAAAATGCATTAACCATTTAGGACGTGCGTGCCCACACACGTGTCTTACGTATACACGCCTCTAATAAATATGACCCCGTATGCGCATGTCTAGGACGCGTGTGCTCACACACCTCTCTCATATGCACGCCTCTAAGCCGCGTGCACCCACACACGCACACCCTACATACGCCTTTCTAATAAACACGTGCCCACCACAACACCACTTCAAGACCTCCAATATTATTTCGCCTCTATGAATCAAGTCCAATTTTAGAACTTCAGATCATTAGGATAATCCTCGATTGATTGACACATCTACACGTTTAGTCTCTTTGGACACAGTACGTCTAATTGATAATTTCTCAAACTCCGTACTACATACTAGAATGCGTGAAGGCTCTGAACATGGAATGCCTCTAAGGAATCTCACATTTTATTCTCCGAAAGTGTTTGTTGACTCGACTGATCAACGTGAGGCATAAGACAGTTTTACTCTACTTGCCCCAATTAGTATAGAACCATATACAAACAATTGTGTTAATACTTACATTTACAAATTACACCAACAACCGGAAAGAAACACACATGCAGAGAAACACACGAAACAATCCCCTTCCTCTAATCAATTCGTTAAACCCGCCGAGAACTTGACCCCGGTGGCCGGCAACCACGACATCCCATCAATGAACCGCCCCACCGTAAAAAACCCCGCCGTGGAAGCATCTTCAATCTTGTGATAACCCGGCCACCGGACCCTCCCGGAGAGCGAAGCTCCGGGTCCCCGATTCCTATACTCACCATACCACAACGTACTCAACGCAAAGTCCCCGTACCACTCGAGCCACCCTCTCGGCTCCACCTCTCCGCTCATGTACGTGTTCATAAAAACCGTCCTCGAATACTGCTTCCACGGCCGTCCCAAATAGGTCGGTTGCGTGGCAATCACGTAACTGTCCTGGATCGAAAACCCGGTGCTCTGGTTCGGGTTCTTGCGGCCCTGAGCTGTGATGGTGACCTTCTGGAGGGGGAGTGGCACTCTGGTAAATATCTTGCAGTTCTGCAGGACGGCGGCTCCGTTGCCGAAGATGAAGTCGATGGTGCCGTGGATGCTGCATTCGCGGTAGAATTGGCGGAGGGAGTGGGCGTAGAGGGTGTCTTGGTAGCCCTCGATGCTGCACCGGAAGAAGGCGGAGCGGTCGGAGTCCACCCGGAGGGCCACCGCCTGGTGGTTCTGCGGCCCGGCCGTGTTGCGGAAGGTCATGTCTCTTGCTATGAATCCTCTCCCGGAGGCCGCTGCAAGAGATGAGTTCGGGTTCAGAAGTTGACATCAAAATCACATAACGCGCACGAGCACGAGTGTTAAGGTTACATTTCATTTAGAAGTTAACGTCTAGAATTATCTTCATGTTTTGAAGTGCAAATATTATGTATTAAACTGACCTACAGTTGCGGTTCGGAACGTAGTCCATCCCTGTAGGAAATTGCGGTTTCCTGAGACAATTGTCGCTCCCATTCCATCTCCGACGAACATGATATTCGTTTTCTTCTTCTTCATATCAATGTTCTCTTGGTAGACTCCTTTCTTGATGTGGATCACGTATCTTCTTGCACTGTAACTCGGAGCTTCATTAATGGCTTCTGTGATGGTGCGGTATTGCCCACTCCCATCCGCCGCAACCACAGCATCAACGTGCATACCAAGTGTACCGATTGAATCCACGAGTCGTTGATCGCCACGTGTCATCCAATCCGGGTACTCGGTAGTGTTGTTTCGGGGCGGCCTGAAGGGTAAGCTGTGAAGCTGAGTGTAGAGCCCCAATACATTGTTTATGAGCTGCGAGACTTGCTTTAGGCTTCCCCTGATGAAGTGCTCGACGTGCCTGTCCGTGCCCTCAAAGCCCTCGAGGCACGTGTCTTGGTTGCTCAGAGCCGCGCTGAGCCAGGCTTTCAGGTTCCCCTCGTAGTGGGGAATCTTCTTGCCTGCTCGAATTTTGTTCATCTCCGCTAATGACCACGCGAGCTCTGAGACGGAGAAGTCAAGGAGCTCCTTGCAGTCCTCAACGGCTAGTTGCTCGCGGTAAGTGAAGGATAAGGCACTGAACTTGGTGATCGCTTGGATGGCTAGTCTTGCTTCGTTGAGCGTAGCTCTGAGTGCTGCGTGGAGGACTGAAGTCGGGGTTGCGGGACCCATTCTTCGGATCGCCATTTGGAGGTTGTTGACGCACGAGTTTTGGTCCTCGATGTCAGTGCAAGCTTCCATGATCATGGCTTGCACATTCTGGGTGTGTTGTTCTGGCAAAGCCTGGATTTGGGTAGTAGCTGATACAAGGATTAGAACAACAAGAACAAAATTGGTGGACATTTTTTTTTCCCACCAAGTTTGAAATGTTTTTTTATGGAAAAAGTTTCTTTAATATGAGAGGATATGCAAGGATTGTTTGCTTTCCAAGCAAGGTGATGTCTCCTGAATTAAGACTTGGAACATAACTGCTTCTCCTTTATGCCTTTTCAAGCTACAATGTTCAAGTTATGCTTTCTTTATAGGGTTGGGGTCTAATATTCCTTGCCATTTCAGGCTAATTAGCTATACAGATTCCAAGTTTACATTGGAGCTAACAATTTGGATCTAAATCCACAGATATCCGAAATCCAATCCAACTACAAACCAATTCGATCAATTTTTGGATCAAAAAAGTCCTCACGAATCCATTCATTGCTAAAAATCCAAAATCTGATTCAATCTTAACCTCTTTCAGATCAGATTACTCTCCGAACAAATCTAATCCAAATTGGATCTGAAATCAAATAATCCCTAGCCAAAGTAAACCCATTAGGAAAAGAATAGGATTGAACAAACGTACCAAAAGATTACACCAAATCGACCCCAAAGCTTGAGTAAACAATATACATATTACACCAAATCCCCGAGCTTTTATTAATTTCTTAATGCGGTTGTAAATAGGAAGTAAGGGGTGTGGGGTTCATGTTTTCATACTTTTCTTGAGAAGGTTCACTTTGTCATAAAGTTGTAGTGAACCTTTTAAGAAAACAGGAGTCTGATCTTCTAAATGTGCCTCTCCATGTGTAAAGTCTTCCTAATCCCATCTAATCTTGCAACCCCTTGCCAATAGTATCTGCATTATCTCAGGCGAAAGCAAGGTCCTAAGAGAACTGTGTAATTTAACCTTTTTGAGTCGCACACAGCATGCCCTGAGAGCAAGTTCGAAGCCCTCAACCGTGACATTTGCAAGGTAAACCAGCTTTGCATCCTGCAGGCGCGCCAAATTCCCCATCACCATGCATAGCCCCACATCCGTGACAGCACAGTGGCTCATATTTATCTGCCACCATCAACAAAGTTTAGCATTTTTAACAAGAATCCCACAAAGAATAACATTCGTGTTGCACAAATACAGGAAATGTGACAAGATCTTAATAATAACAATAACATTGGAAGGGACTTGTAAAGATTCATGATGGTGGTTGCATTCAGCTAGAGAATCAGTCTTCTTTGACATCTAGAAAACATGCCGCTGAACTACATAACTTCATAGACAATGTCTTTCAAGAGACTCATGCACAAACCGTTCGAAAACTAGGGAAAGAAACATTGTGACTGTAAAAAGATGATCAGACAGTCTTTATCTCACAATTATTGGTATATAACTTTTATTCAAACATTATTTTTCTTTCTTAGGTATTTATGATGAAGGTACAGTAGTTTCTAGGATCAGACATATTCTACAGGTAAAAGTGAACAGAACTAAAAGGATATAAAGGTTATTTGCTCTACAAGCTCAGTAACGGTATACCTGCATTCAACATTAATCTCCATACAGATATACGCATACCTATAAAAGAATGTGGTTTATCACTACAGTAGATCAGGATTCGAATACACAACTTTCTTGCTCTTATTACCACCAAAATTCAGCTGTAAAAGTTGATCACCGAGGTGCCGCTGCATGTCATTTAACTGTTATACCCTTCTATACGCTAATAAATATGTCAAACACAAATGATATGCATCCCAATAGATTCACATTTATTATTCGTTGCTTCCCTCTATTTCATATTAAATTTTCCAAGATCACATCATTACATCACTGCTTCCTGCATCTGCTTTATATGCCTTGTGAATTGTGTAAAACGATTACCACTACAATCTTATGTGTATTAGTAATCCTCAGTCCAATTGAAAGTAACAAGGCATACCTGTCTTAAGTTCTGCGAATAATATGCTAGCGCCCAGAAGCCTGAATCGTCTATGCTACTACAGTGTTTCAAATCCAAGTCTGCCAGTCTCTTACATCCAGCAGCGACAGCTGATAAACCTACACCTGTGATGTTAATAAGCGCACGCAACTCCAAATCAGAGAGTTCTTCCAGATACCCAATATGCTTCATCCCTATATCTGTAACTTCACTACAGTACGACAAGTTGAGCTTCTCCAACTTCTTGCAACCACTACCTAAAGAGGCCAGCCCATCATCCCCAACACCTATACAACTGAAATAAACAAAAAAAATCTAAATTAATTCACGATCTCGCATTCACATCAAACTATTCTGGCAAATCTTATTACATATCAAGCTAATTCTATCTTGATTACCGATATAGATCAAGTTCGCGAAGCTTTTTGCAAGTAGAGGCAATATAGAACAGTCCTTTGTCAGATATGTTCGTGCACAGACCTAATTTCAAGCTTAGAAGCTCTGAACATCTAGACAAATATTCCAGTCCTGCAAACAGAGGAAGCATAACATGCAAATAACATCATCATGAACTTGCCAACATGATAAATCAAAGAAATCATGATATCTGATTTGAAATCGTGATGGAACAGTATAATTGATCAAAGATAGGAACTGTTCATATAAGAAATGAAATACACCGCTGAGCTTTAAGCTACTTAAAAGTTGTGCCTATTTGAAAAAATTTACCTCTGTCGTTTATGCCAGAACAGTCAGTAAGATCCAGTTCCTCAAGCAGTAAGCAATTTGATCCAAGCTTATCAAGACTCCTCTCAGTTATCATATCACATGATTCTATCTTCAGGGATACAAGGTTCCTACATGAATCTGCTATAGCGGCAATTGCTACATCATTGATAGAGTTGCAACATGTTAGATTGAGAATCTTCAAGTTGACACATCCAGATGCTAGTTGCATAATGCCCGTGTTTGTCACCCCTATGCATTTGCCCAACCCAATTTCAGTAAGATTCTTGCAATTGATACTGATGGTCTCAAAGGTAGAGTAAGAGACTCTAGCCCCATCAATTCTAATTGTGTTCAGATTCTTCAAATGTTTCAACCAATGGAGAAAAGTAGCAGAAAGCTCCTGTGCAATTACCCAGGTAAAGACTTAGAAATTACACCAAAATATCAATAAAATCAAACAGCCAAGGAAATTACGCACTTGAAAACAGTAACCCGCATATATCTGTACAAGATTCATGTGTCCTCTGATAACAGATATTAAACCAGACCAACTGATTCGTTCACACCTCGATACATCGATTACCTGCAGCCCAAGAAGACAAGTATTAGAACTAAAATTTCCAAAATCTGATCCACAAGATAAATTGACTGGGTGTAACCGAGTAAATATTCACCCGTAACATAGGGCAGCCAAGCTCAAGATACTGTAATCCAACATCATCTATTAAAGGGCACCTAACCATGGCCAAAGCCTCCAGCTTTGGTAGAGAAGCAATAGACTGAAGTGATTCATTCGTCACCTGAAACAAACACAGAAATTGAACTTCTTAAGTAACAAGGAAAGCAAACATATTCGTTGGTTCCCCAGGTAATCCAAGAAAAGAAATAAAAATGCCAAATCATAACATTCTGCACATATCTTTGCCTCCTAATAAACAAACCTCAGCACATCTGACCTACTCACATTAGCATCAGTGCAGCCAAATTAAATATAAAAACAAAATACCTAATTGCATTGCTACTATTACATCTCTTTTCAGGGTCTTTTTTTACTTGAATTCAAAACCTCCACTTCATTTTGTCCTTTTATCTATTTTCTCAGAAAGCATGGCACTTGGGGAAAAAAAGAACTTGGGACCAATCAAGACAACTCAAATTTTATTGCACTCTCAAAATTAATATTCTTGGTTTGTTTGCTGGGAAACTAAACCAAGGGAACTTAAAAATAAAATCAAAGCTATGATTTATCAGGCTTCATCAAGTATTCTACTTTACCTTTCAATAGGGTCCCAAGTAGTAAGTGCCAAAAAACAAAAAAGAGAACTCCAACATAAATTTCTAGAAATGGCATCATAGAAAGGTAAGGACCAACTAGTTCCAGCCAGTGTCACTGGTCAACAACTAATGTTGTCTTGTGTTATCATGGTGGGACTAGCTTCTTTATACTTCCAACATCAAAACCTCAGTCTGTTTCATTTCCAAATTTTCCCATGAACCAAACAAACCCAAACACTATAATACACACAACACAACACAAGATAATATTATGCTTATATCATATATGAA
This sequence comes from Pelargonium myrrhifolium, assembly GCA_036897405.1. NCBI lineage: Eukaryota > Viridiplantae > Streptophyta > Magnoliopsida > Geraniales > Geraniaceae > Pelargonium > Pelargonium myrrhifolium. The sequence continues at coordinate 1,738 of JAYMTK010002882.1, read as the reverse complement.
TAGAATTCAGATCAAACATTTGCTAAGAAACCAAACGGCAATGAGAAGAAAGAACCAAATTTCAAACCTTGAGATATGACAAATCAAGAAACTTGAGATCCCTACACATCTTGCACAGAAGATCCACACCCAAATCACTGATCTCCAGACACCATTTCATGCTCAATTTCTCCATCTTCCCGCACCCAACAGCAATCTTCGCCAATCCAACATCAGTGACACCTAAGCACTTGTCTATCCTCAGCTCCCTCAACCCCCCAGCGCACGATAGCGCCGCGGCCTCCCTGTCCCCGAATCCGCAACAGTACGACACGTCGACCACCTCCAGCGACGGGCAGGCCCGGACCAGCATCTCCAGCCCCGAATGCCTCAACCCGGTGACCCGACTCAGCACCAGCCTCTTCAATCGTCCGGCCCAGCGCAGCGAGTTTCGACTCAGCAGCATCGACACGGACTCATCGTCAATGCGGGGACAGACGGAGAGGTCGAGGCTCTCAATGTTCCCGTACCTCTCGAGGAGACTCCGCAGAAACTCGATCCGGAGCACTCGGATGGAGGTCCGGGTCAGCGATTCGACCCGGAGAAACTCCTTGCAGACGAGACGCCACGCCTTCCGATCCGAGTCGGAGCCGAGCTTCTCGAGAATCCGGATCAGCAAGTCCTCCGTCAACAAATCGAGTATTGGCGGAGGCAACATCTTCGAATCACAACAACAATCAAACAAAAAATAAAAACAAACAAAAAAAGCTTTAAAAAATCAGGATTGTGGAGATCGATGTTTTGAGCTTAGGTTGGGACGAAGAGGAAGAGGAGGCGGAGGTGGAGGAGAGGGTGGTGAGTCGGCTTCGGGAGGATCAGAAACGGCTCGGAATGGCGGTCTAGGGTCGGGTTCATTGTTTCAGTGTTCGGCGACTCGGATCGGAATCGGAGCTCGACTCGGTTGCAGGCAGTTTCTGGCTATGGTGGTGATTGAGAGAAAGGAGAAAATAAGAGAAAAGGAGGAGAAAGAGACATGATACGGTGCGGCGACTGTAAAAAGTATGATGGATATGATTGGTCAAGTGGGTGGAGAGTTGACTTTTGGTTGTTCAGATAGAAATAGATCAGAGCCGTTGAGAGGCGTTGTTGACTGTGGTCGGAGTGATGAACGGTCAGGGATGAGGATGTGCCGTGCTACTGGAGAGTACAGTGGTGGGACCCAGAAACGTGCAAGGACCGTACCTATCTCCGTTGGTTTGTGAAAACAACAGCGGAACAAGAACCAAAAATAAGTGGTTGACGTGGCGTTTGATTGGGGTGGAGGGGACCACATGTGCGCGGTTTTGTGCTTTCTTCGGTGGGTCTTCCATTCGTGGTATCTTTTGTTGAGAAATATGAATTTTGTAATACAAATGGGTCTTGAAAATTTGTAACGTTGGGAAACATGTTGTTATAAAAAGAGGTGAGTTGACTCACTTAGATGCGTTATGTTGACCAGGCCCGTAGATGGGCAGGTGCAGTAGGGGCAACAGCACAGGGCCCCCAAACTATATATGTATTTATATTTTTATAAGCAATGGGACGGAAGGCCTGCAAACGCCCATGTTTCTCACTCTCAGAGGGGGCGTCACTCAAGTTAAGGAGACTCGAACCCGAGACCTCAAAGAAAAAACACAAATGCTTAATCACTTGGCCCACATGCATTTGGTGTGTGTATATGTGTATATATATATATATATATATATATATATATATTTAA
>JAYMTK010002881.1:0-13081 GCA_036897405.1 Pelargonium myrrhifolium | reverse complement strand
CGAGACTCCCCCCACTTGACGACGACGCGGGGGGTCCCCCGGTGACGCGAAGAAGAAGAAGAGTTTGGCTTTTTTTAAAAAAAATTAATTATTATTATTATTTATATTCAAAAATTATATAATAAGGACAGTTCGGTCTTTTTATCACTTAACTGATGATTTTTCGATGGAATGTCCCCTGACATAGTATAGAGTAGTCAAAAGTTAAAATAAAACCTTAGGTTAGTTATATGCAAATCGTGTATAATACATGGGTGCCATGTGTAATTATTATTATTTTTTTTTCAAATTTTAGAACTTCTAAGTTATTTGATTAATTTATAGAGTAATTTAACTGATTTATAAACTAACACAAAAACACTCTTATTCTCACGTATTGATGGATTTAGTTAACATTGAATTCATGAATTCATCCACCATATCGCTACAAATGTTAACATCGAATTCATGAATCTATCCACTGTATCGCTACAAATTGACAAGTGTTTAAGCAAAATCTTTACCGGATCATAAACATCCACGTCAGTAGGAACCTGTGAAGATCTACCCAAAAGTAGGTCGAAAATAAGGATAAAATTCGCTACAGTTAATAGTCATGAACAACTATTATTATTTCAAGACTAACAGAGAATTGCAAATTTATCAAACGATTAATTCAAACCGCCAATAATTCAATTTGGAGCACGCTCACAGTGTATGCAACACTAACAGGATACACATGTCGATGTGGCAGTAGATGATTGGTACAGCCCCTAACACGTGGAAAGCCACTATTACAGTTGAAACTGCCGCCAAGTCTGTAGAGACTCCACGTGGCACAACAAAGTAGACGCATATATCGGTAGAGTCGTTGTCCTACACCTCTCTATCAAACCCAAACCAAAAACACTTTCTCATTTTCATGTCAACCGACTCAACTAAACCGAACCAAAAACACAATCACTATTAAAAAAAAAGTAGGTGAGATTAGGTCCTCCTCCACCACCACCACCACCACCTCGCATTAATACCCAAATCTCCTCCCAACATTTCGATTAAATCGATAATCGAACCCTAATTGAATAAAATTCATAGATGTCTTCTCCGTCTTTCTCATCCTCTGTGATCCACCGTTTAGGCGCTCGGTGGCCGGTGCTTCTCTACGCCGCCACGTGGACGACGCTCCTGACGGTCACCGTGGCGGTGGCCTCCTTCTCGCCGGAGTTCGCGTTCGTCTCGGCGATCTCCACCACGTCGTCGTTCTCCAGCGTGTGCGGCGGCGGCGCGGCGGAGGGGTTCATCAGGCTGCCGCTGGACCTGCCGGGGGAGGTGACGTGCTTGCCGGCGCAGATGTTCAAGAAGTCGAAGTTGGACCTTTTGGTGCCTCCGATATTCGCGGCTGTTGTGGTGGCTGGCTCGGCTTGCGTGGTGCGGGCCCTGGGCCTGTGGGAGGAGGAGGAGTCCTCTTGAAGATGGTGATGGGCCGAACCGGCCCAATTCATTGCTTTTGATCACCTCCTCGAAGGTAGGTGCGTACGCGACACTCGTGGTTCTCGTCACTGCTCACGGATTGATTCAATCATAAATATATTTTTTGTAAATATAGTTTGTGTATTTATAAATTATGCTCGATGAAAAATGAATCAACTCTCAATTTTGAAGAATCTATTAAAGCTATTTTACGTAGACACATATGCAAGATACATAACGCAAATGCGATGTGACGCAACTTTTTATAAAATTGTATGTTAAAAAATGTTCAATTATGAAAATTGATAATTTGATTTTATGCTTAGGCACACTTAAAATCAAGTGTTTGATACGAATTTGAGTGTTCAAATGTCTGATATGTAGTGAATAAGATGTGGTAGTTTTAGTTCGGATTGATAAATATGATTCGAAAGGGCTTCTAATTCATTCGAATTTTGAGTCGTCGGTCGGATTAGATTTCACTTTCTAGACAAAATGTATTAATTTGTGTGAAGTTTCCGGCCCAAAATTCTACAAGATAGACTTGATATTTTTTTTTGGTGACAAAAGGAAAACAGAAAAGACTAACTAACAGCTACCATGCGGGAGTAAACCATCCCTCCTTTATCCTCAGCAAGAATTTGCAGAACAGCCTCCGGCGGGGCGGAGTGAATCACCAACTGCTCGTCTGCCGCTAGACCCAGATTTGCCATACAATCAGCCGCCCTGTTGCACTCTCTATATATATGGGACACTTCAACAGTCCAATCCTGGTGAATCAAACTTTTAATATCACAAATAACACAGTCCCAGCTTCTGGAATCTGCATCACTCTTAGTAATAGCCGAAACAACAAAGTCTGAGTCGATTGCCACTTTGACCTTCCTCCAACCTCCTTCCCAGACCAGTTTTAAACCTGTTCTGAGCGCTTGCATCTCAGCCACATAACCGTGCAGTGTCCAGCGAACCCAGAGAACCCCAGCAGCCACTCTCCGTCAGCATCTCGAACTACCCCTCCCACAGCAGCTTGACCCGGGTTTCCTTTGGAGGCACCATCACAATTAAGAATAACCCATCCACTCGGAGGCCTCTGCCATGACAGCTCAGTCCGGACACGAGCAGGATTATGTGGGTTCACAACACCCGCAGCTAGCCAAAATATCAGCCTCTGCCATCACAGTATTAATAGTGCAGTAGGGCATTTGGTAGTTATCTTGCATAATTTTTCCACACCGCCAGCGCCATAGACATCCACATCTCGCCCCAAAAATAAAACCCCACTTTCTGCTACCCGCCACTACACTCAGCCTCGATAAATTCCAATCCAACCAAAGGGATCCCGTTAGCGAGAAGAATTGACTTTGAAAGGCATTTGGAACAATGGCACGCCATAACATTGCAGCCACCGGGCAATCACGAAGGATATGAATTTCATCCTCAATGTTGGAACCACAGATAGTACACAGAGGGGTAGGAGCCATACCTCTAGCAAAACGAAGCTTATTGGTGAGGAGGCGACCATGCTAGATAAGCCAAAACAAAGAGTTCCACTTATGAGGCCCTTGACCCGCCCACACGCGTTTCCAACCAGCATCAATTGGGGTGAGATCACGCCTCAGACTCAGCAGCTCGTAGGCCGATTTTACTGTGTAGATTCCCGTCCTTGCACTTAGCCAGACTACAACATCTTTCTTAGACCGATCAAAGGAAAGCGGATAACCTATCACCTGATCAACTAAGTGCCTCGGAAGGACCTGCCTGAGAAGGGTACTGTCCCAACCCCCTTCCTCCCGAATAAAGTGTTTGACGGACACATCTTGCGGGCAATCATGTTGTAACAAGTCTTCTATAGGCGTGTGATTGAGCCAGTTATCATGAAAGAAGTTGACAATAGCACCATTGCCAACCCTCCACCCAAGCCCTGACTCAATTAAATCCGCGCATTTATAGATGCATTTCCACACCCTCGATGCTCCATTTGGGCAGCTACCATCAAGGATGGCCCCATGTCTCCCATATTTCTCACGTAACAGCCTTGTCCACATCAGGGTCGGGTTCATAATGACGTCCCAACAAGCTTTGCCCAAGAGTGCCGTGTTCATGTCATCCATCCGACGGATACCAAGCCCTCCTCGCTCCCGAGGCTGTCGAACACGATCCCAGGACAACAAGTGAACCTTGCGCTGTTGAAGCGAACCACCCCACAGAAAAGTATTGCTCAGTTGGTCCAATTTTAAAAGGATCGATCTAGGCAAACACTCCGAAAGCATAACATAACAAGCCGTCGACGAGAGCACTGAACGAACAAGAGTAGCTCTACCAGCAAGCGAGAAATATTTTGTTTTCCACGCGGCTAATTTGCTCCCCACTCTGTCAATTAAAAACTGATAATCAGAGGCTTTTAAACGGTGACAGTGCAGCGGCACACCGAGATATGTCCCAAGATTGTTGGTAATTCCAAACCCGAGACGTCTCTCCAACCGCCTCCGATCTCTAGAGTTCACTGAGGGCGAAACCATAAATTTAGATTTTTGCATATTTATTCGCTGGCCTGAGAGAGAACAAAAAGATGAAAGACATCGTTTGATAGCCGATACTTGGTCCACAGAGGCTGACGCAAATAATAGCAGGTCGTCCGCAAAAAATAAATGCGAAACACCCTGCCCATTACAAACTAAACTCACTGGTTTCCAATTACCTGCTGCCACAGTTTTACCAATAATAAAACCAAGCCGTTCCATGCATAGCAAAAAGAGGTAAGGCGATAACGGGTCGCCTTGACGAAGACCTCTTCCCGGCTTGAACTTGTCGGTAACTGCCCCATTCCAAATGACTGCCATGGAGGCCGAAGTAACCATAAACATGATCAGGGTAACCCATTTAGGAGGCAGACCGTAGAACTCAAGCGTTTCCCGGAGAAAGGCCCAATCGATTCGATCATAAGCCTTCTCCATGTCGATCTTAATCACCATCATACATGTTCCTAATCTAGCCATTCGGAGTTTGTGGATGAGTTCCTGAGCAATAATAACATTATCATGCGCCATACGCCTCAGGACAAAAACAGCTTGATTAGCTGAGACAATATCATCCAGCATCGGGCAAATGCGATTAACTAAAACCTTCGAAATTAGCTTCAGCGGAACGCCACAGAGGCTGATCGGGCGCAACTGATTCAATTTTGTCGGGTGAGCAACCTTGGGAATAAGAACAATATGAGTTGTGTTGAGTTCAGTATTAAAACAGCCATCCCAGATACTATCCGAGACCAAACTTACTAAATCCGCCCCCACATGCTCCCAGTTCTTCTAGAAAAAACCCGCCTGAAAACCGTCCGGCCCCGGCGCCTTCCACGGCTGCATATCAAATAAAGCACGCTTGACTTCATCAGCCGAGATAGGTAACAGTAACTCCTCTCTGTCTTCGTCATTTAAAGCCGGACCCGCCCATCCCTCAGTGGCTCGAGTACTGGTCTGATCCGGGGTGTAAACCGACTTAAAATAACCCAACGTCATTGTCTCTAGCTCGGCTGGGTCCTCTACCCAACGTCCATCATCCGCTTGGAGCAAAGTAATTTTATTCTGCCGTCTTCTATTGAGCGTTGAGATGTGGAAATATTTAGTATTTCGCTCACCTGCAACGATCTTGTCTCGCCTCGACTTCTGATACCACAGTCATTCCTCCTCAATAAGAACCTTAGAAAGGTCCTGTTGAAGAGATTTTTCGAGTCGGCAGAGGTAGTCAGGCGGGAAGGCGACCATATCAAGTTGGACCCCCTGAATCCGACGGAGCAGTTTCCTCTTCCGATCAAAAACATTCCCAAACGTGGTGTTATTCCAATCTTTTAGAATCCCCTGCAGGCTGTTAAGCCTCCCCTCTAAACCCTCCCCAGTTGGCTGCCAAGAAGATTGCATCAACCCCGGAAAGTTTGGGTGAGTCATCCACATAGCATGGAAGCGGAAAGGCCTTCGAGTAGGTGGGCAGCTATCATTGGGGTTTAACTTGAAAAGAACCGGGCAATGATCAGAGCTAACCCTCGGGAGATGGCGCACACTAGCTTCTGGAAACAGAATTCGCCAAGAATCATTGCTCAGAACCCGATCCAGCCGGCAAAGGATTCGACTCCTACCCTCCTGCATATTTGACCATGTATACGGGTTCCCAGTGAAGCCTAAATCAAACAAATTACCAGCATTAATCCACCTCCGGAACATATTCACACGAGCAGGAACAACTGCAATCCCTCTAAGTTTTTCATGGCTGCCCAAAATCTCGTTCATGTCCCCTGCAATGAGCTACGGAAATTCAACTTGATCTCCTAGCAGAGCCAGAGCTTCCCATAACAACTTACGAGTACTCCACTGAGGACTTGCATATATACAGGTGAGCAACCAAGAGACGCCCACTGAGTTACTGAAAACAATATGAACCAGCTGTTTTGAAGACCCAACAACATCAATATCCCATTCACAATTCTTCCACAGAACCCAAATCCCACCTGCTCTTCCTGCAGCATCTACTTTAAAATAGTGATCAAACCCCAGACCCAGCATCACTCTATCAGCCCTTTCCCCACTAATTTTGGGTTCGAACAAAATCAAAACATTAATCCTATGTAAACGAACAAAATCACGAATAACTGTGCTCTTCGCACGTAAGCCCGCTCCGCGGACATTCCAAAACATAAAATTCATGATTTACCTGATCGAGGAGTGGAGCTTGGAGGAGACTCCCGCCTCAACTGGTCCAAATTGGACTTGCCCAGACCCAAAATCTTCTGTTGTTCTTCTGACAACGTCACGCCCAATTGATTTATGACGTCCATAATGGTCGCCGCCTGTCCGTCCGGCGGCCTAGGTTGAGCCAAGAATTTTTGCAAATCCCGAGCTCCACTTCCATGACCAGCTTTCGAAGTTCCCCGACCAGACGCCACCTTCATTCCAGGACCTGACTGCTTCGAGACCCCAAGTCGATCCGTGTTGCCCTCCGACGTAGCAGAAGGACATCTATTGAGGTCAAAATGAGAAGGGCGTGAACTTGAAGGAGCAACTTTTGGGGATGGTGAAGTGATCTGAAGATTTTGTTTTAAGCTGGAAGGGCCTAGAACACGCTGGGCCTGAGGGATAGATGGGCCATTAGTGACTTGTCCCTTAGTCACTCCTGGGCCCGATCTGTCAATTCTCTCTAATGGACTTGGCTTAGGCCCACCTTGCAATTTTTTATTGCTAACAGCCTTCTTCTCCTAGGACGCAACAGACCCCCCCTCCCTGAGCCACCACTCTTTGCTCTGCAAGGACCACATTAACTTGACTCTCCTTCACCGCATCAGCCATAGCTACGTCCGCTTCGCCCAGTCCTCCACTCCCCTCATCTGCCAGAGCGGAAAAGCGCGACCCCATGTTGCTAACTCTTTGGACTAGAGTAGTACCTCTATCCTTCCCTCCAACCGGGGCCAGTTGCTTACGCGCACCCCTCTTTGGGACAATCATACAAGCACCATAACCTCCTACCTCCACTTCCTTCGCCTGCGGACCAACCGCTGTACCTACCCCAAACCCAGATTGCAAAAGAGTAGTTGTTGAGGTATCAGTAGTTGCCACGGGGTCAACACCCTCATTTTGTACCTTCCCAAAACAGCATTCCTTGTCACGATGACCAGCCCGTCCGCAAGTAAAACAGATCAAATGCAACCCCTCATAGGCTACCGGCTGCCAATAATCCTCCCACCAGATTCTCGAGACCAGAGGCTTGCTCAGATCCACCTCCACACATACCAGAGCAAATTGTCCCTTATTCGCGGTTTGGGTGTTTTCATCAACTCTGATCGGTCTGCCTATCATCCCTGCAAACTCGAGGATTATGTCCTCATCATAATAGTCCAGCGCCAGTTTCGGGAAACGAACCCATACCATAGTTTTCAATATAGCGTCCGTACTAGGTCGAAAACCGGTTATCCATGGTCTAACTGTTAAGTAATAACCAAAGATCATCCAAGGACCACCTTCCATAACATGCTTGTAGTCATCAAACGATTCAAAACGGGCTGCAAAGTATCCATTGGACAGGGAAATCAATTCAGAATCCGCTCTAGGGCACCACAGCCGGCTCGTACGATCAAACATTGTTCTCCACCCGAGTGTACAACCAAGCAACTTGATGATAAGGCAATCTTTCCATTGCAGCCCAAGTTTCTCTTTGCGACACGCAGGAACCCTACCCGCCGGACACCCATCCTTCACATAAACCACCACTGGGTCCTCGACAGGATATTTTTCACGCCATCGACGATAATCCCCCTCTTGCTGTCTCTTAGAGCTCATAAGTGTGTCTTTAAAGTTTCGGACCGGTTTCACAACCTGATCGGCTTCCTGGCACACCCTCATGTGATCTAGGTCCTCCTTATTTCCCTCATCTACCCCCTCCGCTACGGTCGCCGCGTCATGCACAACGTCCCCCTTGTTCACTAGGGTTTGTGCACCCTCGGCGTTCACTACAACCTCATCCGGCAGTGAGACAACCAGTTGCATATCCACATCCGTACCCGCTGCTTCCCCAACAACCACTGCCTTCGCCTTCTTAGTGGATCGATCAAGCAGATCCTCTTCTTCCGGCGACAGCTCTTTTGCCTCCGCAAACCCTAGCTCACGACCCCTAGCCGTCATTGTTTTTCTCGTTACATTAAAGTACTATTCATTTGTACATACTTTAAATTGAATTGACCAAAAGTTAATATGGTTAATATTTTAATACTAAAATAAAAATATTATTTGATCGGGTTCGAAGCAGGGCGGGTTATGGTTACCTTGTTCTCGTCCTGTTTCTCGATTGAGGATTTTTTTTCTTGTCTCGTCCCCACCCCATACCTTGAAAAAAAATCCATACCTCGTGACCTGTTCGGGTCGGGGACATCGGTTCCCTATTGGGCTCGGGTAAATTGTCATTTCTACAAGCTTTCATACGAAAAAATTTCGTCAATTCTAAAGTATCGTTACTTAACGAATAAGAAGTTACAAAATGCGAACATTATAGTATTTTCGCCTTGACCCACAATAGATTAGGAGTGGACCTAACCTTTGGATCAAACTAGACTAAACCCGAACCGAACCAAATCGATTTGGTCGCCATGGTTGGGTCCAAATTCTTTCAGCCTGGTCGGGTTAGGTCACCAATCAAAAGCCCACGTCATCACCATAGATCGATGCCCGTTACCAATCTCTTCCACTTGTCTTCTCTTCTCTCATTTCTCATCTGTCACGACACACACCACAATCGTGAGCTTTCCCCGCCAAAACTGCCACGTACACACCTTAACTCCTCAGCCCATTTTTATTGGGACCAAACGAGCGACCAGTGTTTCTGCTCCTTCTTGTCCAACTGTTCCCAACATATATATTCTCCAAATTCAACTAACTCCACACTACGATCTCACCCAAAAACAAAACATAATCATTTCAAATTCTGATACAATTTAATTTAAATCGAGCTTCAATATTCAAATTCCAATCCATCCATGTCCGCCACGCAGCCTCAGCCTCCGGGAGCTTACTTCACTCCGCTCATCATCTCTATGGCCGGCATTGTCGCCACCTCCCTCGCCATCGTCGCCTACCACGTCATCATCGTCCGCTTCTGCCTCCGCCTCCGCCACAGCCGCCTCGCCGGCGGCGTCACCGACACCGAGACCACCCTCTCCGAGCCCGTCCCGGACGTCGAGTTCACCGGCGTCGAGGAGAAAGTCCTCGACACCATCCCGATCCTCTCCTACTCCACCGCCAAGCCCGACCTCTTCCGCCTCGACCAGAGCGAGTGCGTCGTCTGCTTGGCCGACCTCGAGGACGGCGACTCCGTCCGCCTCCTCCCTAACTGCCGTCACGCCTTTCACATTCCTTGCATCGACAAGTGGTTCGCGGCCCACACCAGCTGTCCGATCTGCCGATCGCCGATCGTGGAGTACTCAGATCCGATTATTCCGGAGATCACGTTGTCCATAACCGATTCCACGTCATCATCCTCCTCCTCCTCCTCCTCCTCATCGAGCAATACCAACGCTACGAGCAATGATCAGGTGGATGCGAGCGCAGGGAACGACGATGCGGACTCGCGGTGGTTGTCGTTCGTGTTGCCGGCGGAGGCGAAGAGAGAGCTGGTGAAGGGGCTGTTGAAGCGGTCTCTGTCGATGGATCAGTCGTATCTTCTGACGATTAACGTACAGAGAGAAGGCGATCAGAAAGGTTATTCGTCGCCGTCTCCGTCGCCGGCGTTGACGCCGTCGTCGGCGCTGAAAGCGGTGCTGGTTCGGAGCAGATCGTATAAGATAGCGAAGATTAGGCAGCTAGATCGGATGTCGACGATGTTACTGAGGTCCCTGGGGCAGCTCCGGATGGGACGGAGTAGTGGGATTCTTCCTTATTAGCTAAGATGGTTAATTTCGTTTTTATGCTTAATAACTGGATTTTTCATTTTCTTTTTTCTTTTTTATATACTTTTGTAGACAAAAGATAGCAGCTAAATTCATTGATAATTTTTTTTTAAACAATTGAGTTAATAACCTTTTTTTTGTTGAATGAGAAAGCAGTACATATATATTTTTTTTTATATCATCAAATTGAGATTTGAACTTGAGAGTTTGATAGATAAAATAGAATCTACCATACGCTATAGGTACTCAATATTTAAATGAAAAAGCCGTACAAAAATTCTCTTTTTAATCATCAGACTGAGATTTGAACATGAGAGCTCAAGAGATAAAATAAAATCATCGTACCATATAGATACTCAATATTTCTTATGTAGAATTTCGAGTTTGAGTCACTTCTAAAATGTTCTTATGTATGATAGATGTGTGAGTTTTTTTACCTTGATACACTAACAACTCACACAACATTACGTTCAATCTTATATTTTGATATGTGGCTCAAGAACGGCAAAGCCTCAATTTCATTAATTTGTGCCAGCCCAAGAAAGAAACTACAGGGCCCTCATTAAACTAATAACCATGCATCTTAGATGGATTTTGGCGGGCCTATTGGGTTACGTTGCCAATATATTTTGTAACACACGTATTAGACCTTCCTAATGAAAAACAGAATACAAATACTGTATATATTAAATTTTGTACAAAATTTTATGTATGGAATTGAACATCAGTGACAGTATGAGGAGGATACGGAGGCGGCTGGTTGGCTCGGTATGGAGATGAGAGATGTTATGGAGGTCGGCCTTCTTGAGAAGGCATGGCAGAGTCGAGGCTGGTGGAGGCTCTCACTGTTCGAGAAGTTGTCACTTGAGCATTTAATCGATATTGGCCTCAAGTGATGCATCTCAAATGGTTCAGAGAATTGACGCTGAAGAGGATGACAACAGTGTTTTCGTTATAATTATTAGTGATATCCACGGTCTCTCTCATAGCATTGTTAGAGTAGAGTTTTGTTTCGTTAAACGTTCTACGGACAAAGCAACTTATGCATGAGTTGGGTCATCTAATTATGTGTCACACAAAATCGGTTGGACGGCTCACCGCCTTCCAATTCGACACAGAGGATATTACATGTTTTGAAGTTTGATTAATAAAGTTCGATTTTAAGCTATAAAAAATTATGTATATAGTGATGTTTTAAGATATAAAAAATTGTATAGTGATATGACAATTTAACTGACAAATATATATTTCTCATTTTTATAATTTTAAATTAAGTTTAACGAATAATAATTCAGCATGATGACATCACCACTCTTTCATTAAATTATAGCGCAATTTATAAGACATATTATACAAGTAGCGTATTATAATTCCGTCAATAATTGATATGGCTAATCTAATTAATTGACAACATCATTTTATCCTAATAGTTATGAAAGATATTTGACCATTACAGAAAAAATTTACGCAGGAAAATTCAAAATTGCACTATAAAGATTTTGGGAAAGATGATTGTGTTTTGAAAGTCAATGAATCGACCATTATTGTTGATGGTCTCTATGAATTGGCTTAATCTTAGGTGTGAAAGTGGGACAGATTGTCTTAAATGGGAAGACAAAGAGGAGATTAGCCCAACGTGATATTGTATTCGTCATATTCGAACAAGCATTCAACAATTGGGTCACGTAGCATTCACTCTTAACATGTTTTAAGAGAGCTTTTGGAAGTTATCTATTATCTATCTATGCATTTTCTTTAAAAAGCAAGAAATTTTAATTGTGACTAAATTTTGAGCAAAAATCGTGTGAGAAGATAAATTTTCAAGTTTTATTTATTTTTCTTGCATAAAATTAATTTAGAAGTCATGCATTTTTCAAAAAGACATCAAATTTTTGGTTCAAATGGTCTAGTATGCGATTTTTTTTGTTTCGGTTTGATTCAAGTCCGACTATTTCTCGATTCAGTCTCTGATTCTGACATTTTCAAAAATATGATAGGTTCGAATTTAAATCTATGCACACCTTTAAATTATAGAAAAATGTAACATCTCATTTATAAACTACATTATTGCGTAGAATATTTTCTTGCACGTATTCGTTGGACTAACCCATGAATTTAAGAATGGGACATTATGACATGTAATGTATTTAAATTCAAAACATTGAGCAAAATATTAATTACTTACACCAAATAATAATCATTTTAAGTCCCTACGCATTGGAAAAAAAATGATAAAAAATAAAGAAGACAAAAAGAAACGTGAAATTGTAAAAGATGCACATTGTAAGATCCCCATCCAAACAATCCATCAATCCACATCACCCCCACCAACTTGTTTGGCTCCTTTAGTTGAAATGTAAACTTTGCATCCATCCCATCTCTCTCTTCACTTTGTTTTCATGGCAATAACAAAGGCATGAACACAACCCATTTTACATTCATGTCCCAAAATAATTTCATTTTTTTAACATTAGTAGCCCTCTAAACTAGGTAAATAAAAGTTTCCACAAATATTATTATAGACCCACCATTAGAAAACAACTGAATCTACAACTGACTCTTTATGTTCGTTCTTTTTACAGATGTTTTATTATTATTATTATTATTATTATTATTATTTGTATGCTAGTTTGTGAGAGTGTGTTTATTACGGTTGAATTGATTATTATTTTACTTTAAATTGCATTTTAGTTGTGATATTTTCATATTTTGTGTCTACTTGGCTACTTCTAAGGTGAAGATTTTTTTAAGATCATTTGAAATATTCAGAGCAATACTATCTTCATCATTCAAGTGAAACTTGATGATTCAGATACCAACCATTGCATTCTGTGTCAATGGATAAGTTTTTCTTTCCAGTAGACAACTCTTATAACTTCTAAAGTATCGTTTGTTGTTGATAATAATAATAATAATAATAATTGTAATAATAATATTAATAATAATTCATTGTCAAACGTTTAAATTTATCCTAACTTTATCCTAACATTATTGGAAGGTGTTAGATTTTATTCTCTGTCTTTTTTTTAGAAAAATTATTTTTTCATGTATTAGAAATACATGTATTTTTACATTTATAATATACAATTAATCTTAGTCATTGAATTGTTTCAACAAACAAATTTTGACCATTAAAATTTTTAGTTGGTTGTCTAACGCAATCAATTGATTTTTTTTTTTTTTCCTATTGCAACTGATTGAATCGTTGTTACA
>JAYMTK010002880.1:0-13081 GCA_036897405.1 Pelargonium myrrhifolium | reverse complement strand
ACTGTAATAACATCATATGAATATAAAAGGACAAACATGACTACTTAAAATATTATTCGTCATGTCTGATACTCAATGTCGTATAGTCATAGCCAATAGTCGCAGTCATATATTCTCATCTCATGTTAAACTTCTATATAAATAGGTACTGTTACATGACTAATAGGGTTAATTTAGTCAAATTCACATGAAGGATAAAAGGTTATAATTGGCTAATTATTGTATGACAATTAAATTTTATAAAACGGCGTATTAGAACATTATTAATTATATGTAAGAATTCAATAGACATTTTACAAAGTAAACTCCACCAAAATTGAAATATTCAAAAATGTGAATATTTCAAATTCCACCTCCTATCATGGAATTTTGAATATTCAGATTTTTTTTTGGTTATTTCAATTCTATGGAGGAAAAAATATATATTTTTTAATTCCAAGTATACCCTTCTTGAAAAGTTAAATGAACATGGGAATTTGATATTTAAAATACATAATATGTCCTAAATTCCTAGGAGTTAGCTCGAAAATAGCTAAATGAACGGCCCCTATAATGACAAAGACCATTTTGGGTCCGTATTTGAAAGCTCATGAACTATTTGGGGTTAAAAAAAAGTTTATGAACTAAATTAGATCCAAACACGAAAGTTCATGGATCATTTAGAGTCAGAAAAAAGAAGAAGTTTAGAGACCAAATTGGGTCTAGACACGAAATTCAGGGACTAAATTGGGTCTTTTACGTTTTTCTTTTTAAAATAAGGTTTGTGTCTTATTTAACTACATTTTTTGTATTATTATTGATTAAATTGATTTTTTAAAAATTTATTTAATTAATTAATTAAATTTATACAACTATATTAATATGATAATATTAGATGAATTGATTTGAGTAGTTTATCAAAAGATTTCGTGTCTCTTGTACATTCTCTATGTATCATAATTGAATTTATCGTATGCATGAGTTATGTTCAATGTCGTACTATATTTATTATTATTATTATTATTATTATAAATAATCAATAATTTCACGGTTTATTGGTCAATTTTCAGTTTAGATGTAACAATTTTATATCCTGAAAATATTTTTGTTCACTTTTTTTACATATGATTATTAGATATGATAGGAGTTTAAACCAAAAAATATATATATCAGGAGGATAATAAGTAAATAAATTTCAAGGAAAACAAAATTCTAATTTTAATTTAAAAGTGACCATTCTCTTAAAATTTGAAAGTTATTGGTATCTATAAAATATAAATAAGTTATATTTTATTTTAAATTTAAATTAATTCAAAAGATATAATAAAATACAAAAATTAAACAAAATGAGTGCCACATGTCAAACATATAGAGTGACACATGTCATACAAAAGATGTGTGTCTTTTCTTTATATATATATATATATATATATATAAGATTTTTTTAAAGGTCATGAATAGACGGGTGAATAATGATTCACATGCATGTTTATCTACAAATATGTAAGTCAATAATATTCAAATATTTAATGTGTGTGAATAAAATAATAATTAATTGGTGGTGGTGAACTTAATTTAAATTAAATGAAATAAAATAATACTAGTGGTGATTGGCTGGTGGTTGAGTAACAAATAGGCTTTTTATTGGTCTATCATGTTCTCTACTTCTTAAGTTGTTGAAACTTGAAAGAAATCAAGCAATGTTGGTGGATAAGGTAGATATATTTTGATTACCTATCTACCCAAGAAATGTAAAGATAATGCTATTATTAAATTATTAGTAATTATTGAAATATTCATAGTGTTTTATGCAAGTTTTGTACCAAATAATTGGTATATGGTACATGTATTGATTTCATTAATCAATAATTAAAAATAATTGTTGTATTTCTTTCCAAAAAAAAAACATATATAATTGTTGTATTATCGATGAGTATTTTTGTTTGAATTATTGAAATTAAATGATTAGGAGTTGTCACATTATTGTTAAGGGTAAAATGTATATCAGTTGACTGATATAAAGTTATATCAGTTGCAACTTAATAAAGCCAATGAGGTGATGACACCTCATTTAAAATCAATTATACTCATTTAAGTGAATTTGGGGGAGCAGAGCGACCCGTCCGGATCCATAATTTTAAATGAGGTGTCATCATCTCATTAGTGCAACTGATATAACTTTATATCAGTCAACTGATATACATTAAACTCTATATTAATTAGATTGATGATTAATGTTCACGATTTGCTATATCAACTTTCCCGTTTACGATAAATACAACATATTTTCGTTGTCTAAGTCCCGATTGCGTTGTCTAAGTTCAAAACTACATGTTGTCAAATAATTTGTCACGGATGTTAGAACCTGCACGACGAAAGATTGTTGTCGCCGAAACACTACTTCTCGCGATGAAAATTTTGTCACAAAAAAACAAATCATCAACTTATTGAGCTTCTATCGGTGTCAGCTCAGCTGATGTCTATGATCATCACTTCATCACTCGCATTTGAGCCACCTTCTACAATAATCATTGAATTTACTGTCGCGAAAAATGATTATTTTTGTAGTGGATCAAATGTTGAGTATGTATAAATTCGAGGACAAATTGTTAGTTATAAAGTATCTATTCATGCATAAAAAATAAAATATTGGTTTTGACATGAAGTACATATGATAAATGTATTGATATGGGCTATAACACTCTTTGCCATGATTTTAGGAGTGGACATAAATAAGGCATTAAATATTTGATGATACATCAACCAAAACCTTCCCTAACTCTCAACCTCTTGCATTAAATAATAGAGTTTTATCATCACATCACAATCACAATATCACATAGATATGTAAGAATTTAATATGATATCCTTTACAAGGACAAAATTTAGGTGAAAACATGCACAAGAAAAAATTCTCAGCTACCCATAAGTCGCGGCACAGTTGACGATACAAGTTGAGATTGTGAAAAAAATTTTCAGATTCGATCTTCATTCTTTTTATCAGCAAAAATACTTTATTGATACTAAAAAGTTTTAAAGATAGAAACAAAGTACATATATCCGAGAAAATAAAAAAACGAATGAGACAATTAACTGAGAACCGTAGCGAGCCGAATTTCGGGCGATGAATTCCAGAAACCAGCTCCAATGAACATGATGTGTTTATGTGAATCGATCTTCATTAAGCACATCTACAGAGAAGGGTGGAGAGTCTTACATGTGACTAAACTCGGAACAAGATTAAATTTGTGGTTAACACCCAAAAAAAATTCTCAGCTGGAATTTGATAGGTTCGAGACCCTGTCAATCAAATAAGGATATGACACTTCGTGATTTAACATTTATATTCGTCTAAATAAATCTGTTGCGTGTTTTAGGTGTGCCTATGTCACCAGTCTGTAAGTCAAACTTATGGTCGATTGTTTAGTAAAATAAGAGAGGAGCTAGCAACCAAGCGTGCAAATCAACTGAGAAGGAGATTTGATTGGATGTTCATTAGAAAACCGTGAATTGAGTAATCCCGTACATTTTGCACCTAAACTGATATGTGACTCGGAATATATACACGAAGTTAAACTAATTTCGAGTTGTACTCAGATTAGACGTTTTCAATCCGAACCATAAAAACCCGACATGAACTCAACCTGAAATCCAAATGGCCACTACTACTACCCCTATCAATGTTACTTCAATATCAAAACATGGTTTAAGGCCTCGATATTTTGGAGGTCTCATATTCGAATCTCGGTTGTTACGCTTGTTTAAAAATAAAAAAACATTTAAGGAACATTCAAGGAAGGTTGGTTTAGGCCTGTGGTGGCACTGAGCTGTAGCTGAATTTTTATTATTTACTACAAAAGCTCATTAGTTTGAACATGTGACTAGAAAGGCCCATAAAGATTAGATTCATTCACATCATTTAATTTTCATTTTTTATTAAGAAAAAGGAACAAATTAATATAAGAAAATAAAAAGCTCCTTTACTTACTCTACCTAGTATTAGGGCTCATAATGGAAAATATTTCATTAAAATAAGAAAATAAGAATATTACATTTGTTGAGGTGGCACACGTAACGTTACAAACTTACAGTTAGCTAAAATTACTGATGAGACAAGCGTTGTGTGATTATCGCGCCAATTTTTTTTTAATGATATTGTTATAATGTAGACCAATACGAAACAAAAATCAAACTGAAACAAAATGAATAGACAAAAATGGAACATTTTCCATCACAGTACGGGTCATGGTTCGTTACATGAGTCACACAACACAAATGTGGGTGGTGTTGGGTTCAACTTAATCAAATTCACGTCAACTTACTCAACTTGTGTTGATAAACGGGTTGGGTTCACGTTAAGTCTATTTGATTTAACATGTCATAAACCAGACGTGTAATCAATTTATTAACCCACATATTTTTAAGGATAAAAATGAATTTTTTTTAAACTTATCGTGTAAAAGAGGACACATAAATATTTAGTGTCATATATGCCAATTCGTCAATATGTTTATTTTCAGTAGCATTTTGCGTTGAACTATTTAACATAACACTAAACTTTCAAACCCAGACAAACGCTCAACTTTGGACTTGACAATTGGGCTGCGAGTCTAATAAAAAACTCATGCATTTGTATTTTTGCAACTTTTTATCGGCCATATCATTTTTTATCAGTGGCACGTCACATTAGAATTTACGAAAAAACATCAACAAACACGAGTAACTTCATCGTTCAACCCATTTAGGCATGCGACCTACACCACTATAACGATACTTTAGAGTGTCAATTTGAGTTTCGCGTCGGATTTATATTTCAAATTTTACGAGTAAAATATGTGCGACTTCGGATACACCTGGCCTAAATTTTAATCGAATCGTATCCAAATTGCCAACTCAACAAAGTTTTTTAATGGTAAACTCGTCCTTTATTCATTCATGATATCAGAAGAAATAAAATGAACAATCGACTTAGGAATATGCTCATCGTCGAAAGTAAGACAATCAGACATAGAATCGGAAAGCCTGATAACCATATGAGTTATCCGATTCGCTGATCGACTTGTAAAAGCAAAAAACGACATCAATAGACCGGCTAAGCAACGCCAAACAGTCGTCTAATAAAATGTCGGCTCTAGCAAACTCTCTTAATTTCCACGCTTTAAAAAATAATTATTTAAAGTCGTCACTCTTAAATTGTAACTTCCAAAGTAGTTGTCGTCTGTAACTCGTTATAGTTGTAAACAAGGTGCGTTTAAGTTGAAGCCACCACCACGCACACAATCATTTCATTTTCCTGAGAACCAAACAGAAAACACGAGAAAATAAAAGATGGTCCTCGAAGATCCAGACGCTACCGGAAACTTCGAGGCCCTCGACGATAACGCAGCCGCCGCCGGCGAGCGGTTTTCGCGGCGGCCGGAGGAGAGAGTGTTCCACGGAAGAAAAGAGTTCTCGTCCAATATAGCGCATACGCTTCTCGCGATCGGGATATGGCTCGGAGCTATTCATTTCAATGTCGCTATCGTTCTCTTCTCGCTCCTTTTCCTTCCTCTCTCCAAGTTACTCCTGTTCGTGCTCTCTCGTCTTCTTCAGGAAATTGAGTTCTCTGCTGTGAATCGTTTGATTTTGATTTTGATTTTTTGTTCGTGTGCGTGTTTCAGGGTGCTTGGATTGCTACTTGTGTTTATGGTGATTCCGATTGATGAGAATAGCAGATTTGGGCGAAGACTCGCTAGGTACTGTTCTTTTTAGCCTTGGACTTCTGTGTTGAGTTCAATAGTTCACCTGGGAATAATCATTAGCTTGATCACAGCTTAGAATCTATGTGCACAATGCTATGACAGCGTTTGGATTACAAATTTTGTTCAGTAACGGTAATTATTATGTTTATTCTCATTTTTTTTTTATGTTTGGATTATGACAAGATTCTCATGCCAAATTTTTAACACAAAAGCTACCTAAAATGCATTCTACTCAGGTAGCAGCTTGTGGATTAGAAGTTTTGTTCAGGATTGAGAACAGATTCTCATTTTTTGTGTTTGGATTGTGACTTTTTGGTCACGAGAATGACTTTGGATTGATAATCTCATTTACATTTCAAATTTTCTATCCTTACGCTACATATATGTATTGTATAAGTTTTATGGTCTGATTATAGCAGTTGTGACTTGTTAGGATTGAAACTGGCTGTGTGTATGTTGCCTGGTAATTTTTGCGCCCATCAAACTAAGTGCACTGTATTAGTGGAAAATAAATGTTTATGGTCAGATTACAGTTGTTGTGAGGATTGGAACCAGTTTAGTTTAGTCTTTATTTTTGCTTTTCTATTTTTTTGATCAGCATTTTTGCTTTTCTATTGTATAGCATCGAAGTGATTTTTTTGTATAGCTTTTTGTGAGAATCATTTTTTTTTCTTTTCTTCAGGTACATATGTAAACATGCTTGCAGTTATTTTCCGGTCACTCTACAAGTGGAGGATATAGGAGCTTTTGATCCCAATCGTGCTTATGGTATCCCACTGTCCCATTTTTTTATTTTATTTGTTTATATGCTCATGAGTTCTGAAATGGTGCTCACATTGTTTGTGCATGCATTGTTAGTTCCTTTTCTGGTTAGCTTAAGCTTTTTGAGAAATCTTTTTATGCAGTAATAAATTTTTTAGCTATAATAAAAAATTAAAAACAGAGTCTTGAGTGTTCAGTGTACCTAAAATGAAAGAATATTAGAATAATGGTTCAATATTTTAGAGATGTTGATGAAATTAAGAATTTTTGAAATTTATGTTAGTTAATCTAGTAGAGGGTTTAAGGGTAGGAACACAGGTTGGAGTAATTAGAATTTCTGGGTGAAAGGTTCTTTTGAAAGTGCCACCCTGGTGGTATCCTTTGTAACCTTTGTACTTATTGCTTAATAGTAACATTTATTTTGTCACAGGAATGATTTCTTTGGCCATGACAACTGCAAATTTTGTCTGGGTTTTGATTTCAGTTCCCTGATTTTTGGTATGATGGTTTTGGTTTGGTTGAGCTTTAGTGGTTTCAAAAGTTATGCAGTATTGGAAGAGTATTACGTTCAAGAGATGGTCCATATTCTATCCTCTGCTGTCGATTTTCTTTTGCTCTGTTTTCTGTAGTAGTTATGCGATGAGTTGTTCCCAGAATTGTTTGTACAGTGATTGTGTAGTTTTGTTAGTTGATTTTAAAATTATAGAAGTTAATAGTGATATCTTAAAGCTACCATGTTTGAAATAGCATTTTTAACTATTTTAGTTTGTTCGTTACTTCTTTCATTGTTTTGATTAATTAGTAACCTTTGTCTGTGCTTCATGCAGTTTTTGGTTATGAACCACATTCAGTTTTGCCAATTGGTGTTGTTGCTCTTGCTGACTTGACTGGTTTCATGCCTATCCCGAAAATAAAGGTCCTTGCTAGTAGCGCTGTAAGAATTCTTCCCCCAAATGATTTGTATTTTTTACCCATTTTTATACAACTAGATTTTCTCGCTCTCATCATTTGGTGGATTATTAAACAGGTGTTCTTAACACCATTTTTACGGCATATATGGACATGGCTGGGTCTTACAGCAGCTACAAGGAAAAACTTTGTCTCTCTCTTGGAAGCCGGTTATAGTTGTGTCATAGTGCCGGGTGGAGTGCAAGAGACTTCTCTTTTGGAGCATGGTTCTGAGGTTTACCAATCTTGATTCTTATTTATATTAGTTTGTTTTGTACAGTGTCAAATAGTGGTTTAACAGAATAGTTTCATGAATATGAGGATCCTTATGGTCCATGAATCTTTTGATGGCATGCGAGATGGACAATTATGTTACTATGCTATGCTTCTTTTACATTGTTTGATAATTTTCATGTCTTAGATAAATGTGTTTGGTACTTTTATCAGTTTATATTCTCTCTCTCTCTCTCTCTCTCTCACACACACACACACACACATCCTCATTTTTAAGATCATGTTTACTCTCATCCATTGTAGTTCTTTGGCAATCCAATAATTGTATGCTTGTCTTGTAGATTGCCTTCCTTAAGTCAAGAAGAGGGTTTGTTCGCATAGCCATGGAGACAGGTCGGCCCCTGGTTCCTGTTTTTTGCTTCGGTCAGGTATAGCATCTGAATCTCCCTCCCGACACCCGGTCGCTCTTCTTGTTTCAGATGCCGACACAACATTCAGTTACACCTGCACTTTAGTTTCTATAACATATATACATAAACACACACACACATATTGATGTGTGCTTAACACTAGTGTTGATAGTATGTTAAGTGATCAGTTGCAGTACCAGCCTTGTCTGTTACTTGGGCTTATTTTCCCGAGTGATTGCCAATGTGTTCATTATTTTCCGTCTTTTTTCAATTGTGCTGCAGGCACATGTATATGAGTGGTGGAAGCCTGGTGGGAAGTTGTTTCAGCAATTTGCTCGAGCTATCAAATTCACCCCAATTATCTTCTGGGGAATGTTCGGGTATATTGAGCTTTTCCTGCTTAGTCATTTATTTTTATACGATTACAAATGACCATTATAATTTTAGCAATCCTGATTTGCATACATGTTTTAGCACTTCCTTCGGCAAAGAAAACAAAAACATTTGAACTATTAATTATTCACTCTTGAACCGCTCCTACTTGGGATGAAAATCGAAATTGAAGAAATGCCGTTCAAGGCTTCATTTGCTTTGACCAAATAGCTATGGGAAACAATAAAATCTTGTTGTGTACACTGCTTTGCGATCATATTTCAGCGGTGAAATTTTTAGGTTGTTACATAGATAATGAGCAAACTTGTATTCTCGAGCTATTTGTAATCTGTGTCTGTGCATCATCGTGATTTCTCTTTTGCAGATCTCCTTTACCCTTTCAACATCCAATGCACGTGGTAGTAGGTAGACCAATCGA
Organism: Pelargonium myrrhifolium; assembly: GCA_036897405.1. Classification (NCBI taxonomy): domain Eukaryota; kingdom Viridiplantae; phylum Streptophyta; class Magnoliopsida; order Geraniales; family Geraniaceae; genus Pelargonium; species Pelargonium myrrhifolium. The sequence continues at coordinate 4,196 of JAYMTK010002880.1, read as the reverse complement.
GCTCAAGAGAAATTCACAGCCGACCATGGAAGAGGTATGTATGACGCCACAAAGCTTAAGCATAATACACACATGTTACATTTAGCCACTTCGGGTTTAACATCACAAAAGCCGGTATTTGAAACCATGTCAATATGTTGCATCTTGACACTGAAAATGACCGAAATGACCTTACTGCCACCCCCCGGTCCACAAAATGCACGGGGTGAGTGCCCATAGATTCGGGTTCAAATTATTAGCTCTAAGGCTGAGGCATGTCATGAGAAATTCTTTACACGATCAACGAGGAACTTGTACCGTCAAATTGAAGGACTAATTCTTTCTTGCTCGGTAATGTTCATTTGGATAATGTCAATATGTTTTTGCAGGTCAATGAAATACACAGTCAATTCGTCGAAGGACTTCGAGATCTCTTCGAAAGGAACAAAGCGAGGGCTGGGTATCCCGATCTTCAACTGAAAATTCTTTGATTTAATTTCAACGTGCGCGAGCGCGTATGCACCTTTTCGTATGTTAATTCTCTAGCTTAGCTGTAGCTTCTAATTTATGTGTTGTATTCTATTCAATTTATGTGAAAATACAACTTGGAAGAAAGTAAATGCCTTTTGTTGGGGGATGTATGTAGAAACTATAATCTTTATTGTTTCATTTCTTGTAGTAATGGTAGTACCCTAACTTGTAGGGTACTTGACCTTCATTTTTTGTGGGCTCGGGTCCACGGAATAAATCAAATCAATTTTCAGGTCGGGTCAGATTGGGCAAACATTCACCTTTTGCAATAAAATTCTAAAATTCTGTATGATACCGACAATTTGTCCTTCTGATTCAGTCCAATCTAAAATTTAAATTGTTCGTCCTAATCTAAAAGGTCAATGGTGTCTCAATTTAGATTTATAATGAGTTGTCGCTGTATTATTAATGGTTTAAGGGAAACCAATTTTTTATTTAGCATCTTTACTCTCCTGTTCTTCTCCTCCAATGTTTCATTCCTTTCGTGTTTGAGTTAGACATTTTCAACCCGAATATAAAAATGGCCCGACCGATCTAAAATGTGGATTTTTGGCTCCACTTCAAATCCAAACCCAAAAGAAAACAAATCAATATGAAGTTCAAATGGTCAATTCTAATCAACGTACCACTCACATCATCTATACTGTCTGATTCCTATGAGTTCAGTTCACACAAAATAGATCTGATCAAATTTTTGAGTTGAGTTTAATTTATTTGAAGAAAACTACGGGTCACGTCGGATAGAAGCTCGTACATTTTCAAACCCAAAACTGAAACCCAGTCCCAAACCCAACTTGAACGAAGACGCGTTCTTAACAGTAAAACTAAAGTTAAGTTTTTCCAACTCAAAACACGAATCACCACTCTTATTCACCGGAAAGTTTAGGACACTGTGTCACGACATGGAGCCCCATCTCATTTTTCTATTGTCTCAAAATTAAGAGTAATATGAGCATCAGTTGACTGATATAACTTTATATCAGTTGCACTAATAAGGTGATAACACATCATTTAAAATCAAGGATCAACTAGGGATGTTCATTTGACCCGGACCGGTCCGACCCGGAGGGAATTTCACGACCCCTTACCCAGACCGGCCATACACCGGGTTCAACCCGGACCGGACCAGAACCCCAATGGACCGGATCGGTCTTGGCCCGGCTGCCCCAGTTCGGCCCGGATGGTTTCCTTTTTTATATTATTATTATATATAATTTAAACTTCATACTTTTCATTAGACACCGGTCCGGGTCCAATTCTGACCGGGTTTGGACCGATCCGGACCATACCAAAGAAGAAAGATGAAAGACCGAACTGGATGAGCATGGGCCGGGTCCGGTCTAAAATGGACAGCCCTAATCCGAACGGATCGCTCTGCTCCCACAAATTCACTTGAGTGGGTAAAAGTGAAATTTAATGAGGCGTCATCGCCTCACCGACTTAGTTAAATTGCAATTGATATAAAATTATCAATCAACTGATACACATTTCACTCCAAAATTAAATACAAGCATTTATTGTATTTCAATTTATTTTAATAAAATTATAAAATCCATTTATTGTTATTATTATTATTATTTTATTTTATTTTCTCATCTCTCTTTCTTCTCCTTACTTGCTCTCAAATGAAAAATCTCTCGTATCTCCCAGAAACCATCTAAAGCACATTCCACAGAAGAACCAAACAAACCCTACAAAAAACAAAAGATTCAACTCCTAATTAACATCGACTCGCTCGCTCACTCACTCGTTCATGGCGTCCGAATCGCTGAGTTGAATCGTTCTGAGATCTGAATCGTTCTCTTCGCTGTGTTTGATTCGTCAATTTTTGTCGCGCTCATGGGTGCTGCTGGGTCCAAACTCGAGAAGGCTCTGGGCGATCAGTTTCCTGAAGGCGAGCGATACTTCGGACTCGAGAATTTCGGCAATACTTGCTATTGTAACAGCGTTTTGCAGGTTCGAATCTGTCGTATCCAATTCCGGCTCTTCTTGATTTGATATTTACGATCGAAAGAAAAAAAAAATCTATGGAAATGCAATATTTTGATTTTTTTTTTTTTGGGTTTATTTGAAATCAATGGTTGAATGTATTGGTTTGTGGAATTTGTTAGGAAGGTTGAGCTTTGAGTGTCTGTGATTTGCAGATTTGTTGGTTTTCTTGAATTTAGGCTTTTTGTTGGTGCCCTAGGTTGCTACTTCACAATGCATTTGTATTGTTATCGATTCTTCTTGGAGCCCATTTGTAGGTATTTAGGTAGAAATTCTTGAAATCCAACCCATACTAGACATGGGTTCTGAGTTTAGTGTAGGTTTATGCTTTTATATTTAGAGTGAAAAAGAAGATTATTTAGTATGAAGTGTATATATATAGGTAGAAATAAATGTTCGACCTTTTCAAGTTATATATGCATAAATAATGTGTTGTGCACTTGTGCTATTGTAACAGCGTTTTGCAGGTTCGAATCTGTCGTATCCAATTCCGTCTCTTTTTGATTTGATATTTATGATTGAAAGAAAAAAAAAATTCTATGGAAATGCAATATTTTGATTTTTTGGGTTTATTTGAAATCAACGGTTGAATGTACATATTTGTGGAATTTGAAAGGAGGTCGAGCTTTGAGTGTCTGTGATTTGTTGATTTTGTTGAATTTAGGCTTTTTTGGTGCCCTAGGTTGCTAATTCACAATGCATTTGTATTGTTATCAACTCTGCTTGGAGCCCATTTGTAGATATTTAGGTAGAAATTCTTGAAATCCAATCCATACTAGATATGGGTTCTGAATTTAGTGTAGGTTTATGCTAATGTTTAGAGTGAAAAAGATGATTATTTAGTATGAAGTATATATAATGGTAGAAATAAATGTTTGACCTTTTCAAGTTATATATGCATAAACCAAGTGTTGTGCTATGTTTTTGACATCCCATTGCAGATTTTCACGATCTTTGTGATTTTGAAACATTAGGACAGAAGTTTGACTTTCATGGTTTTGCCTATGTGTTCTTGAATTATTAGGCAATGTTGGTTGTAGTTAATGTGATTCAATGTGACGCTAGAAAGCCTCAAGAACTATACATAAACGGACATTTTTAATTAAAGTTGAAGTTAGTTGTTTTGTGGAGCATGGTGGTGAACAAAATAATAATTTTCCTCTAGTCATATCGTAAATATTCTTTAATGCTCTTCACTCCGAGCCAGTATCCTTACTGTTTTTCTTACCCTACTGTACTCTGCAGGCACTTTATTTTTGTGTTCCATTTCGTGAACAATTGCTAGAATATTATGCAAATAACAAAAGCATTGGCGATGCAGAAGAAAATCTCTTGACATGCTTGGCAGACTTGTTTACTCAGGTAATTATTTAATCAAGCTGTAGATGCGTTTCAACATCTATTTTAGGGCTTTATGCATCTTAAAGATGTATTTCTGTTCTCCATACAAATTCTCTGTGTGATTTCATCTCTGTTCTTCTCCATACCCATCAGGGCTTTTTCTTAAGCTCTGAAGTTTGATTCTACTTTTTTTCTTACCCTAATGTATGTGATTGTACACAAGTAGTTGTTACCAACACTTGGCTCTTCATTTTACGTAGATAAGTACACAGAAGAAGAAAACAGGTGTAATTGCCCCAAAGCGTTTTGTACAGAGATTGAAGAAACAAGATGAGCTTTTCCGCAGCTATATGCAC
>JAYMTK010002879.1:0-13082 GCA_036897405.1 Pelargonium myrrhifolium | reverse complement strand
TTAACTTTGTTAAGTTGCAACTGATATAACTTTATATCAGTTAACTGATATACATTTTATTCCGATTAATTCTAATTGATACAATAGTAGAACACTAAAATAAAATAAATATTAACTTTATACAAGAAAATATTAAATAAAAATACTAATATGAGATTATGTTGATCCACCTCAATTCATCGATACTAATACGAGATCACGACCAATCCACCTAGATTCATAATATAAATTTGGCAAACTTTTGGTTGATGACGTGTTATTGTGTGATTGGTTGATGACGATCTCAAGGTGAGCTCATGTGTCTTCTGAAATTTCTTTTTTTGACGATAGCTCGACTTATTTACAAGACATCTACATATTTACTAAACGTAATAGAGAGTGACCTAAACTTTTAGAAAAAAAAATATAAAATATGATGTGACTAATTAGCAACTTATTTGATGAGAGATTGATGTGAGTCCTCTTAGATTCTCGCGTCATATAACAAATAGTTCGTTGTTCTTATCATCTGAAGGTGTAAAATCTCACATAACACTACTTTTCGTGGGATGACTTCTTTTTTTAGCGCCTTCAAGAATGAGATTCCACAAATGAGCTCCGTGAGACGGGGTTCTAAGGCTGGCTTGAAAAGATGTGGTCCTAATCATTAACGTTGTGACTCTTTCGGTTCGGGATCAGATGGAACACTCGTTTTTTAGATTGTCCCGATCCCATGAAATTTATGATCATAAGACTTTGTCCTTCATATGTCCATTTTTATTTGCCTTTTTTTTTATTTTTTCATACATGAAATATTAAGTAAGATCAAAGTCCATATATGATATAAACTCAGATTGTCAATTAAACTCATATCTTTATATCATTATACATAACTTATATTTTTATATCTGGGAATAGGTAATATTGTAATTTTTTTTAATAATAATTGGGCATAATTTGATTATTTTGCTAAATTTAAACCGACAACTCTTTTATTTAGATGATAAAAATTCTTGATTAATGCATATTACTATTGTGATCCTAATTTTGCAAGCCGACCCCACTCATAAATTATAATGACAATTTCAATATGGTTGAGGCTATATAATTTTGATGTAAAAGCCTACTAATCTATTTCAGCAAATCTATAATGACAATATTTATGATGATCAAATGTCAATTTAAATACTGTTTCAATATCACAAACAAGTGTCATGCATGTACGTGTACATAGCAATTTGGGTCACAATCGTAGAAAATGATATGAAAGAGTTTATTTCATCTTGTCCACGATGGTGTATTTTCACTCGAAAGTACAAGTGGTGATGGTGGCCCTATGTTGACCTTCATGGTTTGCTTTTGGAGCTACTCGTCTTGAGCGATCTTTCATGACCCCCATTATCTCATGAACATGGCGGGAGATAACTCGAATTTTTAGTTAGAAGCTTACCACGCTAGCGTTACGTTTTAGTTGTTTCCGTGTAAATAACTATAAAACTTAGCGACATAACGAGGGAATCGTTGTCCTTGAGCCACTCCAATAAGGCACCCAGAGAGCTGAACACTCACAAACGCAATCTTTCTTGAGCTGCCTTGCCTTGTGCAACCTTTTGACGATGAGTCTTGAGGGAGAGCTTTTCCCTGACTCAAGGTATGCTTTGAGGTTGACTTCCTTCGACTTAACTTTTGTGTGCTTAATCTCCACACACTTAATATTTGTGTTGTAGCGCACACTCTATTCTTCGCGAGGCATGACTCGATGCTACGACATCCTTCGCCGCTTGATTCACGCTCATTTCTTCATTTTCCAATAGTTTGTCTTTTCATGAGCATCCGTCTCCAAGTAAGTTGATTATACATTCTTTATGATAATGCAACTTCTCGCATTGTGTTGATTGCTCCGTAGACAAAGTCTTTTATGAATTTTTTTTTTGATAGCATCACAAGAAGAACCATATATTAAAATTATGTCTTTATTATTATTTTGTAAAAAGAAATTGTTATAATTTGTTTTTACCTAAAATTGAAAAATAAACTCAAAATTATTGCTAGTTCTAGAATCATGGCTTTATTGTTCATCATCACAACTTGGAGCTCCAAGAAGATATGAATGACACATCAGCAAAATTTACAAGAAGATTTGGTGACACGTCAGCATGGATTAGAAGAAGATTGGAGCTGTAGAGGCTACAATTAAAACTAGTAGGAATTATCTATTTTATTCCCTAAAAAAATAGAAGGGCATTAATGGAAACTAACAAAAATATTTTTTTAAAATCAGTTTATGTAACTCAAACTCTTATAATTGTAGAAAGAAAAAATGTTATAGTCTATAATTTAGTACTCAAAAGATGTCAGTTCAATTTACGAGATTAATTTATTTTCAACGTCCTTAATTTTTTGTTATTTTTATTCAAATTGATGATGTTGCGATGATTAAAGATAACTATAATTGTCGTCATTGATTTAACTAAACTTACTCTTTTTTTTTTTTCTAAGAAACAAAATGGACGACTTCTTAAAAACTTCAGTACTTGAGTAACTTTTCATCTATATATGTTGAAGTTTTAGTAATATGATTTGAGATTTACCTTCAATATTAAAATGACAAATTGTGCAACTTTTTAGAGTTTTTGTTCCGTTTTAGTAGCTTTCTTTTTCGTTTTTAGTTTTGTTCGAGTTCAAGTGTAATTACCATGCCATGAACTTGTGGGTCTCTCGAAGTCCCATGTTCGAATCTCAATGTTTATACGCTTGCTGATAAATGATAAAAAACTTGTGATTTTAACTAGATTGTTCTCTTCTCTCTTTTTATAAAAAAGAAAAAATTAAAATTCATTTCAAGGATAGATCAATTGTGGATGAGTTTGCCACATATGCTTATTGGGTAGCCTTTAGTGTCATCATCTTTGATCCATGGATTTGGTGGGCCCACTAAAATCCATTACAAATAGTGATCATTTCAAATAGAAGAAATTATGTGGGCCCTATGATGGACCTTTTATAGACTAAGCCCATTTTGTCTTCTGGGTATAGGCCCAAAACAACATTTATGATATAATTATCTATCATTCCGAAAAGATCCTGCTCTTTTTGGGTCCGAATAAGTCTTTTTGGGTCCGAATAAGTGAGCATTTAAAGTTTACTTTGAACTAAAATCTATTCGATCTGATCAAAATTTTGAATTGTATCTGATTTTTCCAACAACAATATGGATGTGATCGGATTAGATTTGACAGATCCATTCATTTGACACTAAAAATCCGAAGAAACTCCATCCGCAATTCAAATTGTCACTTCTATTCCCGATTGTTGGCGTTCACTCCCTTGTTTTTTTAAGATATTAATTATTTTTATTTAAATATAATGTTTTCATGAAAATACACACATTTTAGAACATACATTAAGTTCACTTGACGCATCATAACATATTAGATTTATGACGGAAAAAAAAGGTGTATAAGTTAACAAGATGATGTAATGTAAATTAATAAACTAAACTTTTAAGCACTTTTATTAGTTTTAACTTATATTAATACAACAAATATTTTATATATTGTCATCCATTTTGGATGGTTACCAAATTATTTGATGGTCCAAAAAAGCATGATTGGAACTAAGAAAGTTATAAGTGAAAAAGATAAACTTTGCTTTAAGATCCAAACATAGGATTTGTTTATTTAATTATTAAACTAATTCTAAATTGTCCAACAAAAAAAAAAAAAAAACTATTTCTAAAGTGCCTATATTTTAATTATTCTATTTTCTTCCTTCTACTCTAAGATTTCCATGACATAACATTTTTTTGGTTGAGCATGAACTTTGATGTGACAACTTGGGTTTTTAATTATTTTATCTATTCCTTTGTTAAAAAGTGGGGTTTTATTTAAAAAAATGAAGTTAATTATGACATAAGTTGAGTTGAGTATTTAACAAGTCTTGTTTGTGCAACTTATTTTATGTTTGTAAGGAAAACATCAAGAGTGACAAAAATTCTTATGCCCTTAATTGATTAAACAAAAAAATGAAGATAATATAAAGGTCAAATTTGCAAAGAAAGCAACCATTATCAATGAAGAATTATAAGCTCTTGCTTTGGCTATTTAACTTGTACTATAAGACTAAATATACATAAATAACGAGAAGAGATAATCACAGTCATGATTTATTAGCTGAGACTTTCAGCCACTAAATCACGATTAGTTAAGTGATGACACGTCATTAATTAACACTCATAGTCTTAACTGAGAATCTGGACACTCATAATTAATTTACTAATAGTACAAAAAGAGACTCGGTTATAGGTTAAGACGTCAAGACAAAAAAATAAACTGAACGGAGACGCTTTGTGCCCCAAAATTTATAAGAGCGTATATGAATGTAAAATCACGAGGTAGCATTTAGCCATTAGTTTGATCGAGTCTTACTCTATAATCAAATATTTTTCCTTCTTATCGTCCAATTATATTCAAGATTGACAATATTGTTGATTTTGCAATATATTTCTGCGCGACACATGTCAGAATTCGGAACCTATACATAGTTATTGAAAACATGCATTGATGTTGGACAATTAGTGACCATTTTCAATGACTCAAAATCGAACAACCCAACCCCACAAAATAGTATTAAGCTTTGCTTGGAACACAAAAATTATAAAAATTGAGTGATTAACATGGGCTTGATTTGTGACCTCTGAGTGAGATTCTATTTGGTTTATACTTAGCTATAGTTGTTGATAATGAGAAAAAAAGAGGGTCCAACCATTTCCATTTGTGTTTTGGACCACCCTTGCAAATGGGTCCAATCTCAAATTTAGTACCCTTTCAAGGATATATATATAAAAATAAAATGTGTATCAGTTGAGTGATATAATTTTATGTCAGTTGTAATTTAACCAAGCCAATGAGGGTGATGACACCTCATTAAATTTCACTTATACCTACCCAAGTGAATTTGTGGAAGCGGAGCGACCCGTCCAAATCCATAATTTTAAATAAAGTGTCATCACTTGTGCAAATGATGTAAAGTTATATCAATAAATTTATGCTCATATTACTATATATGTGTGTTATTTTCATAACACAAGGAAATTTTATAATTCTAAACAATTTTGGTTTATTTTTCATATAATACAACATATTCATAACCTCTACTTGCATATACAACCAACCCTCTACCTAGTCAAATTGGTGCACCAAAATGCACCTCTCTTTCTCTCTACATTTCTACATACAAAAGCTTCTACTATTTAACTCTATACCATCAACATCTCCTCCATTTTTTGCCTCATATTGACACACTATTTGGTACTCCTCTACATGTCACACCAGGCTCTGAACTTGGTGTAAGCAACTCATAAGGCAACACTCCTGCTCCACACCTATGCCTCAAGCTTGGATCAATGTTCCTCCTCTCTATCTCCTTCTCTACCCTCCCTATCTCCGCCGAGAACGCGTAAAACGCCTCCACGATCTCCGCGTCCCCCGACCAAACCGACGAGTGCTGCCGCTCGCCAAGGTACTCCTCGTCGGGCGAGTGAGTAGAGAGAGTGTCCACCACAGCCATGAACTTGGTTGCTTGCAACATGCTTGGCAATGCCAAGAAGAAGTACTTTTGCGGGTCGGATAGGAAATTGGTGTACTCGGGGTCATTTTCGTCCGGGATGAGTCTTCGCATTAGGGGAGGCCGGTTTGGGACGTACCCGCCATAAGGGTATTGCCCGAAGTTGAGGGCTGCGTGCTGCGCTGACGCGAGCCAGATGATCATGGTGAGGATCTTGGCGAGGTCCTCGGGGTTGGTCAACGTGGGCCACCAGGACTCGTGGCGGAGATCAGCGTGGCCCACGTTGATGGACTCCGAGTACCATGATTGTAGCTCGTTGTCATTGCATACTACGCTTGAGTTTGGGTAGTAATGGTTCACGTAGGTTCTTACCCAGTTCTCGATTGCTGACCATATCAGGAGCCCGTCGCTGGCATATGGGTAGTCCTCGATCACGAGCTTTAGACCGTTGGGCTGTGTCGGGTCTGGTACTGCCATGCCCCTAAAAAACAGAACAACCCTTGTTAGAATCAACCTCGTAACGTAACATATGTTTCTTGGATTACGTTTCAAAATGGTCCTCTTACTATCTATTTTGTGTCCAATTGGTCGCGAAATGGATACAAGAGACCGATTTGGAACGGAATATGTACTAAAATGACTAAATTAGAACAAAAAACAAATCATGAACCAATTTAGCATTTAGAAATGATATCAACTTATAAAATAAGTTGCTATGTGTATGTATACCTTCGAATGAGATCATCGGGGAGGCCCTCCTTATCAAACCGCCAGTTCTTGTAAGCCGACGCGCTAATCTCCATGCAGTATCGGCCAGGAGTGAAGCAAGACTCGATCACACCATCAGCATTTATCAGGTTTTGCCGAGCAAGCGCGTTGATCTCTAGTGTGTACCTCATGTGTGGATCCAAGAGCTTGAATATGGGGTGCATTGCACTCATTTGCCTATGCGCTGCCAAAATAAACGGTTCCAAGCATGCGTGGGTGCGTAACCTGTATAAATCATTGACCGTTTCCATAAGCTATAGTTTACGAAAACGTGGCGCGACGTTGCATTGCTATGGTTTACTTACCAATGGTTCACGAGTTGGTGGACACCGGCATCGTTGGAGCACACGTGGGCCTTGGCGAGCTGCCAAATCCAATTACTAGTGGCATCAGCGGGAGGTGTGACCACACGCTTTGACCGGTGACTAGGTCCAGACGGTGGAAGGCTGAGCTCTATAGCGATGGGTTTAAGAGTGCCCTTAGGGGTCAAGAAATAGATGGTGCGAGTTGCATAGGTTTTTCGGCCATCAAGGGCGTTGATTTTGTCGACAAATGGGAGGTAGACGTCGTGATAGTCCACAATAAACAGCTTATTTTCATCCAAAGCCTAAACAAATTACAAAACATAACACGGTTAAATCATCGCCATTGTATCTATGTATTGAACGTAAGGTATATAGAAGACGAGTTCTTGAGCATTACCTGTTGGACTGACATCCCGTTGAGATAGCCCAAAATGTGTTCTTCTTTGAGGGCGGACTCTAGTGGACCATAGGTTTCGGGATCTAGATTGCTTACTGGGGGAAAAACCTTAAGCCTCTCAATGTTGACTGGGTTGATCCCGGCCAAGGCTTGACGGGCAAATTCGTCATCTCGCAACCAGGCAAACTTGTCCTCTGCACGTCACAACCCGTTGTTAGAGAGGAAAAAAGATATGATTTGATGTTATATCTCAAGCTAACCAATAATTCAATATTGAATTTGAATACCATTATCAGCAGCTATGTCGGGTTAACAGTCATGAATCTAATTGAATGATACGACATTACAAAATTTGATGGGTATAGAGTACTCACTGGACACTATTTTCGGTGTGTTGTATTTTAGAATGCCCTCTCCCGATTTTACAATATCAGGCATTGGCAGCTTCGTCAAGAGTCCATCTTGCAACCCTAACTTGAGGAGGAGCCCTTCTTTGTAGAGGCTGTCAATGTCGGAAAATCCACTGAAATCGTGGTTACGAGCCGAGAGTCTGGCCTTCAAGGACGGTAACAAGTTATGGAGCACCGCCTTAAGCCTACCGGCAGAGAATGTGTTCATTTTAGACTCCTCGAATTGCTCGTCTCTAGGCACATAAAGCGGTGTGGGCTTTTCGATCCTGCTCTCTGCGTGGATATCTATGACAAAAAAATCGAAAGTGTATACGTATGAGTCCATTGCGTAACTTTTTAATTGCTTGAAGCATCACAATTTACTAAAACAAGCGAAAGATGGAAGTACTCACCAGTATTAGTAGGAACACGACCAGTGCGACACCTTCTTGGGTACGGGATTTGTTCACCTCCAAGTTTTGGCCGAGCCAAATCATTTCCCTTGTCGGGATTTCCCAAATCGTTATAGATATCATAATCATACACCCTATCAGATAACTTCCTAACTCCTTTCCCGTCGCCTCTCAAGTCTTTAAGCTCTTCCACTCTTAGAACTCTTAGTCCGGCGGGTGTTTCTTGTGGTAAGTATGGCTGCTCGGAAAATAATCCCACTATCAATTAAGTTTCTCTCACTTAGACTATACACACAAAAACTGATAAAAGTCATTTTAAAGAAAAGAAATCGACAAAGACATCAATAGCTTTCTTGGTAACATATGCACACTTCACACACAGCTTCAACTATTTCTTTTTTTCCTTTTCTTTTAGTGCAAGTAGTAAATTTTCAACATTGAAATCGTCGTCATGGTTGGTAGAACTCAATTACCATTTCCATTACACGAAATATACAAGTGGAATATACCATTCATTGTTCCACATCAACTTCTATTCCATTCTATGTATCTACAATTCAAAGATCAAACTATAAAAAGCTAAGACTTTTACTAAATAATTGTCAAATTGATCAAGAACCCGAAAAGTGGAACTTCTCAAGGAATCTAAACCACTTAGATTCCAATGTAGAATAATAAGTCCCTTCATTGTTCAGCACAAACTCTTAATACTCTTCTATGATTCAAAGACTAAACAATATAATAACTTAAGACTAATACTAATTAATTGTCAAATTGTTCAAGAACCCGAAAAGTGAAACTTCTCAAGGAATCTAAAGTCTAAACCACTTAGATTCCAATGTAGAATAAGTCCCTTCATTGTTCAGCACAAACTATTATACTCTTCTATGATTCAAAGACTAAACAATATAATAACTTAAGACTTATACTAATTAATTGTTGATCGAGAACCCGAAAAGTGAAACTTTTCAATGAATCTAAACCGCTAAGAACTCGAGATATTTAGTACCTCATTGGAGAAAAATATCCTCTTTTCAGGATGATCATTCATAGATTGGACCCATGAATTGCAAGGGAAGTGGACTGGATCACAAGCAAAGCCTTCAATAGTGATGTTCTCCAAGAAAAACTCTTTCTGGTGCTTATTGGTCACAGAAATTGCACCAGGAACCCCAAAATCTGAATCCACCATGAACTCAGCTTTGTAATGAACCTTCTCAGCTTTCTCATTCAATTTCTTTGACCAATCCTTGAGCACAGCTCCATTGCTTCTCTTTGGACCTTTGGTTCCTACAACAAAATACCCAAAAAAATGCCCCAAACTTTTCTCAATTTCATGGCCTAAAAAAAGTCAACTTGGGGCACAAAAATGGTGAATTTGAGAAACCCAGAAGCTTACTTGGATCAATTTCAGTGCTGAGAAGCTCCAAAACAACATTTCTCCCAATCATATCAGTGAAAGCATCAAAATGCTTCACAAGGGTCTCTTTCAAATCCTCCTTGCTCTTGTTCCTCACAGTCACTGTGGCTCTGACTTTTAGCTTCACCACCGCCTTCTCCGGCGCCGGCGCCTGAGCTTTAGCTGTTGCCCTCACCAAATCCTCACTGATTGCAGCAACAGGAGCTCTAAAAACCGAAGCTTTCCTCAAATGCACACTCCTCCTGGTTCCAGGGCTGACCCAGAACTGGCTCTTCCTCTGCTTCTCAAAAGAAAAAAGCTTTGAGCTTGAAGAGGAAATCAACAGTGATTGCTCAATCAGAGAAGAACCCATGATTTGTCTAGCTAGAGAAATATTTGGGTCTCTCTCTCAGTTCAGTTGATGAAAACTTTTGAGCTTTTTTTTCTGATCAGAAATGGTGGAGAGGAGGAAGAAGAAGGAAGAAGGTGGTGACCATGAAATTTTTGAATTTTTCTTTTGGTTTTGGTCTGTGGATTTATGATTCTGAGTTGTGTATGTATATATAGTGGAACTATCAGGAAACACACCGTCCAGTGCTCACACGTTTTTCAAATTTTTTTCTTTGAGACCGACTCCATTGCTTTGCTTTTATGGTGTGTTGTTTTTGGAAACAAAGTCATTCTAGTTTTTGTGTTGCATAGCTTGGTGTCCTTTATAGACAATCGATATTCGACGCGTGCACCTCAGTGTAGCGATAACGACTGTCTTTAGAAAATAAAGATCGAAGATTTCAATATCTTGTTGCTACTCCATTGTATGTGATAAGGAGGCTCACGTCACGAGGGAGCGTCAAATATGTTCGTGAGATTTGTCTCTGTTTTACGTCATCTTCAAATGTAGCGATACTATGCGGTGTTTGAAGGCAAATGCTGAAATGCCCACGCTACGGCCCTCTCTATCATGTTGAACGTTAAGTAATGATTGTAGCAAACATCGTGATCTTTTATACACGGTAGATCAGTGTGTTGTTGTGTGTTCGCCAAAAGATCATGTTCTTATTGTTGCATTGTGCATTTGGTCATGGTAGCACATCTAAACATTATGAGCAACATCGCACCAATCAACAGACGTACTCCAGACTAGGACACAACTTTCACGACGCCAGTTGGATAAATGGAGGCACCAAATCAATAGGGACAATCTCTTATCAACCCATTTCTGATAGACCGGGGTGACTATGGGAGGAGACATGATGTTAAGGATCAATGGATGAAGATAGCATCGTTGTAAAATCATAACGATGATGTCAACATCATCCAATCATGATCAATGATAATTTTATCATTCACCGAAAGTATAAAACATCTTATCATATAATGAGATGTAGTTGACTCACATTCTTTCCAAAAAAAAATTCTTTTTCTTTTTGTTGTTTATTGTAAAAAAAATTTACTCTCATATCTGACACGAAGTGCAATATATTAGATGACGAGATTTAGCTCTTTATATTTATACAAGCTTGCAAGTTTTCAATATACAAAGTTTATAGAAGTTGATCTAGTCAATTAACTGAATCGTTTACTATGCTTTAGATTCTTCTTTTTTCTCTTATTGAATCTTTATTAATTTTCTATTGTCGTGTCATTAGAGCTTTGAAAATAGGTACTTGAAATTGCGGGAAGAATAAATAAGGAATTTATATCTTATTTGTTGTCTTTTAAAACTAAGTACTGCTAGTATTTTTCTTATTTTAAAATGAAGGAACGATATTAGGATGTATTAAATCAAATGCAAGAGAAATAACAATATTGGTAAATGGAAATTTTTGTGTCTAAGTAGTTTTTTATTTTTATTTTTTTTACATAATCTATCAAGCAAATTTAATATGTATTTCATTTTATTTGGATTTTTAATAATAAATATATGAGTCTGAAACAACATTTTCATTTGGAAAAAATTAATAATAATAATGTAGTGTCACATTTTATTATTTAAATCACTTTATTAAAATAACTTTTCTGTCTTATTTATCAACCTTACATTTGGAAATATTTTCATATATTAATATGAGGTAAAGACAAAAATTTGTGTGTAGCAGCAAATGGGATCAATGTCAAAAACTCATAACCCACAATTTGTTTGGTGGCCTAATGACAACATTATATTTATTATTTATTTGATAGAAATAAATGTCAACTGTTTTTTTAATTAAATTACTCTATCCGTCTCAAAATGATTGTCATGTTTTAAATAATTTTTTGTCTTAAAATGAGTATACGCTTTCTTTTTTAGGATGTTAGTTATGCATGAATTGTCAATAATATTCGCATAATAAATTAGTTAGTATCCATTAACAAATGATCATGATGATACAAAAGTAAATATATCACACTAATTTATCTTTAATTTTTTCAAAATAAAAATGATGACACTCATTTTAGGACAGTATGAGTATAATTTTTCTTAAATAGACTCAATAGTGATAATAAATAAATTAGTTCAATATAAAAGTAAATTGAGAATCAGGCACTAATAATTCTTAAAAAATTAACACTACAAGAAAATGTTGCAATTCTAACGGATTTCCGACCAAAATCATGGTTTCCGAATGTTTTCCAACAGCGACTAGCCGTCGAAAATCTATGGGTCGGAAAAAATATTCGACGACTTTCTAACGACCATTCCATAAGAAAATGGCCATGTAAATTCGTAGAAAATTTCAAATTTTTAGACGGTCACTTCATCGAAAAGCCATAGAAAATTTCAGTATAATCATCAAATTTGATTTGTCTGTATATATTTGGGAAGAAGTCTTAGGATCGATTCCCACTCAACACATCTTTGGTGGTGGTGGCGTAAGATACCACTTTTGGTGCGGTAAGGTGCCAAAAGCCCTAGGCTAAAGGGCAGAGACGAAGTCTTTCTCTCGAACACTAGGACCCTTGTACATATCTGGGACCTAAGCCGTTGCAAGAAAGAATTTCGACACATTTCTTTATATATATATATATATATGAAAATATTATATGTATTATATTAAGAAGCATGAAAAGTATCAAATTCATTGAAACCCTTTCCTAGTTGCATGTATTTTATGAAATATATATAGCCAAAAACCTCCCTCCATATTATATAATGTTGCATAACAAAAAGACTTTTACGATATATTTTACATTGACCCCCAAAATTTTGGTGACTCTTAGATATTGACCAATCCCTTGCATATTATAAACCAAGAAAATTAATGAGAAGAACCATATTTTTTCCTTCCACCGTTTAAATAGTTGACAAATTCATTAAATATAAGTACACAAATTCGTACGTTCATATTTAACTAACCAGTTGACAATTAATACAAGCTTATTAAAATTCTTGTGTTTAAGGTGGATATAATTTATATTTGAAAATCTATATATATATATATGTGTGTGTGTTAAAGTTTGTGAGAAAGCACTAGGAGTTGTCACCTCATTAACTCTTACAGTTTGGAGCATTCTCATTGCTTCTAGCTCAAATTGCCATTTGTTTACTTTCCGTTACAAAAACTCACATATTATCTGATAAAAGTTATTAATAGCAATCATTAGTGACAATCACTATTACATATTAGTTAATAGCAAAATATATGCACTTTATATAGAACTTACTTACCTCATCATATCTTAATTTTTCCGATGTGGGACACAAGTAACCTTTTATACTACCTTCTCACTCAATTTTTTTTCTTCAAGTTTTTGATGTGAGACTAAATCATTTTCACTTTACAAATATACTTCATTTCTTTATATATATATTAAAAATAGTATTATAGTATAAGAAGATGTGTTGTATTACATGATGAAAATATAAACATATTTTAATTGCAA
>JAYMTK010002878.1:0-13083 GCA_036897405.1 Pelargonium myrrhifolium | reverse complement strand
GGAGGTGAGTAGGATATTTTTTGAATTAAAAAATAGAAGAAAAAAAATGTCACGTAGGCCACTCAACACCGTTTGAAAAAAAAAACAAACGGTGTTATGGACGGAATCATCTTGGATACTTTAGGGGTGTTTAAAGTCACAGACTAAACTTTAGGGGTGCTTTTTGCAGAAACTCATACTTCGGGAATGCTTACTGTAATTATCCCTAAAAACATGTCTATTTATATATATTTTCTATTTTGTGGCTTGCTTCCTAACCAAATGAAGCTTGCTTTTGCCATTCAATGCTTCGTGGTAATAGTTTTGTTTTTCTTTTGCTTTTGCCATCCAGTAATAATATAATTTGGAAAAACTAATTCAAACACTCTAAAAGCCTTCCAAAGCTGATACCTGGACAGTTTCAGTGGAAGTTCAAACATCTTCCAGTTTTTGTATGGTTCAAAGAAAACCATATACTTGACTGAATTTCAATTAAAATGTGGAAGATGTACAGAATCCACTTGTGCTTTTATATAGTACTCGGAGAGTTTCTGTAGCTAAATACGTTGTGTTATTAACTAATTGATCGAATACAACAGAAACCTCTATTATATTCTTCCGGTTACAGGAATTTTACAAACACAATAACATACTGCAATGCAATCTAACAATTGCAGAACCCAGATGGATATGGACTTTTTTCTTTCTGTAACTTTACAATAGGCATGCTTCCCGTTCCCGGGTGTTATAGATGGTCAAGACCTAGCCTCTTCCCATACTGGATGGCCAACCAACCAGTTACAATGGTGTATACCACAAGAAATGAGACTCGCTTCAACAGGACTGGATTCACAAACCTGAATGTTCTTGATATATTGACTCTTGGCAGCCAAGATTTCATCTGCTGTAGGATTCTAATAAAGCTGATGGAGATCAGCGAAGTTGAAAACCCTGTTAGAACACCAGCTATTGTTTCCCATCTCCAGTACTTGACTGTTCCACTGCTGGAAAACCAGGAGCGCGTTATCTTGATAGATCTGGAAGCATAAATGCCACAATCGATTAATTTACTCAGAAATATGGCCCTCAAAATCCATAGACACACAGAGATATTATTTCTATGAAGTGCTATTAAAACACTTTTCTACAACATAACTAAAATAGGAGCATAATCATATCGCGACTTTGTGGGGAGGGAGAGAGAGAGCTACTAATATGTAAGCAGTCAAGTCCTAGACAAAAACTACTCCCCCAATCCCAAAATGAGAGTTCGTTTTCTATGTAAAAAAAATTGTTGAGTCTCCACTTCCTTTTTTGATTAGTTATGCATTGATTAATAACAATAACCCTTAGATAGATTAGTTAGAGCTAGGGTGGACAATTTGTACTTTGAATGTGTCAGGTCGTGTATTATCCAACACAACAATAATGAAGATTAAGTACCAAAATCCTTTGAGTATATCTTATACCTAGTTTTCAGTTTAGTTGAGTTAATTAGGAATTTAGATGCACCGTTATCCAGAAATTGCAAATAAACTACAAAGTACAAAATATAACCTCAAGACTCTGCCCCTCTGGTTGATTTATGTTTTTGAAACATATGGAAGCAGCAAAGTAAAGGTATCAGTGTAATAAAAAAACTACAATAAAACATGAAAAACTCCCAAGTCTGTGTCTGCCACACGGAAGTCGGAACAATGTCTCAATGCCAATTTAAAATAAGAATAAGAATAAAAGGAAACAAGACAGGAGATAATCAAGTATGTGATACTCACAGGATTATGTATCGTCTAATCATCTCAAGTGCAGATGGATCCTTGGCTTGGCAGCTAAAAAAGCCATCATGATATAAGCTCACTTTAGATATGCCAGATGTGTACCAGCATTCATAAGTGTTGTTCACCTAAAGAAAATAAAAGAAATTGGATATTCAAGGATTTCAAGAGAATGTGAGCAAGTAGTTTAAAGCTTAACCATAAATTTGTCAAACATCCTGCTAATATAAAATTCAATTAACAT
The DNA here is from genome assembly GCA_036897405.1 of Pelargonium myrrhifolium. NCBI lineage: Eukaryota > Viridiplantae > Streptophyta > Magnoliopsida > Geraniales > Geraniaceae > Pelargonium > Pelargonium myrrhifolium. The sequence continues at coordinate 11,085 of JAYMTK010002878.1, read as the reverse complement.
AGTGTCATCTAGTTACCATTAAATCATGCATTGTTGTGGATGAGATAAGAAGCTTTGCAACCCCTACCTTAAATTTATCTTTGGTCAACCAAGCAGCACCAAAATTAGGCCTGCAATCAAGAGGAAGAGCCTCATTTGGAGCCTCTGCAATTGCATGACGTGTCTGGCCAGTGGATTGATCTTCGTATTCCACCTGCAATTGCCCAGACAACAAATCAGCATTCAGATAAACTTAAATCACAACATTTACTTTAATGCTCAAAATCATCAGGAGAATAATATGTGCATGCATGCTTACAGATGAGAGCTTAAATCTTGATATAGCTTTGTGGAATGCATATTATCTTGGAAAGACCGTCTAATAATTTCAGGAATAACTAATAAGATGCTTCTAAGGACGTAGCAAAAGTATATTTTTTGAAAGTTGAAACATATGATAATCTATATTCACTCATAAATTCAAATGAGCTATAAAACATGCATAAATTGGCAAACAATTGCATAAAGCAAAATCATATACAGCAAAGTGCAAAATGCAAACATACATGCAGTTGGGAAATGAGTATCACCTTGAATACTGAGGCCCAATAGTAATCATAACGGCATCGGAATTTACTTTTTTCAAAAGGATAAAATACATGCTTTGCTTTATAATTCAACAATCCAAGTTCACAGACCTTAGATGATCTCAGATCTACACCTGAGAAAGAAAAGGAAGAAAGTGGGGGAAAAGGTTACATTATGCTACCAAACTACGACAGTATTATATCAAATATAGGAAGAAGAAAAAAAACAATACTTATATTCCCCCAAAAATGAAATTTTATGTAACAAAGATAAACCTGATACATAACTTTATCTCCATATTTATACTGCCAAAGATCCTTCACGATCAAAAAGCACAACAGAATACAATCTACTGATCTACCATTACAGTGGAGAGTATGTCAAACTTCCATTAAAGCTCCCCTACCCACCCCCACCCACCAAAAAGAATGAAAAACAAAAGACCCTTACGCATATAGTAACTAGGGTCGTGGTACGTTTCAGCACGCGGAACAAAAACAGAAATGTGGAATATTAGGGGTCTAGGAATGTGACACAGTACTGGTAGCCTTCTTTAGAATGTTTAGTTCAAAACAAAAAAAGTTTATCCAGAACGTGGAACCTTTTTCTCATAAACATGTATGATAAATATCTCTTAAAAATATACTATATAAATTTACCAACTCATATTGTTTCAGGTTATATTTACACTAGGTTTAGGTTTAAGAGTATATTGTGTGTACCATTATGTATATTATTATATGTTATTTCTAATCACCATAAAAACAAACTATTATTATTTGTCGAATGGAACCAATGTTATGTAGCAACAAAATGAACCATAGAAACTCCACCCGATGTGGTTAGTTTTCAATATAACAAAATAAAATTTACAACAATGTACTTAATAACTAAACTTAAAAACAAATAGTCACACTCCGAGAGCCACATCTTCTTGTCCCAACCTTAACTTCTTCTAAGCCCAGCTTTTCTTCAAATAGCCCCTCTTTAACTCATCTTTTTTCTCATAAAATAACCAGAGCACCGAAAAGATGCATTATAACAGCCTCATCTTCTTCTAAACAAATATACAAAGACCATTTTGTCACCGGAAAAGATCGATGAGAACTTAAGAAGGTGGATGCATTGTGAAAAAAGTAAGTATTTTTTTCATTAACCAAACACTAAAGCTCGCATTTCGGATCGATAACATATCACGATTTGGAGCATCCGTTACCCATCGCAAATTGCTACTTGAATTCCAAATTTGCTTACACACTTGGTAGTTGGTACTAACATATTGTTGCATTGCAAACCTTAACGCACATAGTGGAAAGAAGGGAGCTAAGGCCTCCAATCACTAAATCAAATACAAAATATATTCTCTTTCTTCACTAAGATATTCTTACTTCTAGACTCTAGTATAGAGCATATCATTAATGGACTTGAACACCCTCGTAGCCTCTGCACCATACTAAAAGAATCTGAAAAAGTGATTTAACAATGACCTCCCCAGTAAAAAGGTCATTCCCCAAAACAACAAAAATTCAGCATGCAAAATAATCCATCATTCCAGCCTTACCTAGAATCTATACACTATTCATGTTCCTGGCTCTTGTACACACTAAATATCCCTTCCAATCCTTTAGCACAATACTTCACTCCATCAACAGCCATCTTGCCACCTCGAAAAATTCCGTCCAACAACCTCACAGTTCTCAAACCCCAGGTTGCCTAATCAACGAAATTAAATTAAATCCCCTGCTCCATGTTCCAAGTACCTCCGGAAGTTTCTAAGGTACTCCAAAAAAATAAAAATAAAACATTCAAGCTAGTGAAGTTTTAGCAATTTAGCTCAATTAGTACATGTTGCAAAAAGCTCAGGTAAAGATATAATCCAGCAGTTGTGCTCTTCTAGTCTAAATCAAATAAGTATTAACTTAGATTGCAGCCTCTTAGTCAATTGTCACAAACAGAATTCATTCTCTTATGTGAGAATCCAAAATTTCATCCATTAAAATGTAGCTTTGCATAGCCAAAATCATTTAGCACAAATCAGTTCTAGTGTCTGCCTTATGAGATCCCCAAACTATCCCAATTTGAATAGATACAAGTTTGCTAGCTCAAATTTTTCGTTTTCCCCCATTTTTTAAATTGCATATCAAACAGCTGAAACATGAATGAAAACGCATATCTTCAAAAAAAAAAAATAATAATAATAATAATAATAAAATCTAAGAAAATGAAAAAAGAACTTACTGCTGGAGACTATCTTGCACTGGGATGACACAGAAATTGGAGTCGAAATTGATAAATTTCCCATGAAAATTGCGACGAATCCGGCCACAAAGGAGAGGAAGAAGAAGGAAAGGAGAGGGAAGAGAAGAACAGCGCAACATCGCAGTAACACATAGAGGAGACCTCTTTTAGTCGTCGCGCGCTCAGGAGAGTGCTCTCGCGAATCCATGAGACTCAACTCAGGTCTAATCGTTAATTACTGGAGATAGATATAGGGTTTGTCTCGGAAATGGGCCGGCCACCGGAACCATTTATCCGGTGATCGGAGCTTTTACGAAGGATTCCGAAAAAGGAAACGGTGCTTTACTTAGTTTTTTGTTTTTTAATTTCTTTTTTTCTTTTTTTCTCTCTGTCTGTGGATGTCGGAGGAGAAGTGGTCTGTCTGGAGTAGATATTTTTTGGGAGGAAACAAAGAAGATGGGCTTTGAAATTGAATGGGCCATTTTTCGGCCCATTTAACGGTTAGTAGACGGGATAATTATTTTAAGTTTTAAAATTTAAAATTGGGTGATGTCATGCTGACGTCGACAAGAAGATTTGCACGTACTTACTTGCGCACGTTGGAAGACTCATTAAATGGGATATAATTGTAATTTTATACAATGTCATTACCCTTTGCTGGGAATTAATTCCAAAAACCTAAATTTGGCGCTTCACGAACTCCTTTAACCTCCCATTTTGATTATCCAGAGTTTTCTCGGAAAATCCATCGATTCTGAACCCTAATAGCGAAAATGGCGATTAATCTGACGGATGGAGCGGTGTTGTTGATGACCAAAGGGGCAGTGAAGACGGCGGATGATATGAAGCCGATACTACAAGTGACGGACCTGAAGACTGTGAACTCTCAGAACCAGCAGAGCAGCACTGAAAGGTTCAGGCTTCTGGTTTCCGACGGATCTCAGCAGCAGCAGGGGATGCTCGCGACGCAAAAGAATGATTTGGTGAAGAGCGGCAAGTTGCAGAAAGGGTCGGTTGTTCAGTTGACGAACTTCATCTGTAACAACATCCAGAACCGCATGTAAGTCATCTTTCTCTACAAATGAAGTGCTTTTGGTTGTTTAATTCATTGATTCGATTCAATAAGTGGAATTGTGCGAAAATGGGTTAGGTTTTGTTTTGACCCAGTGACTGTATGCAATAGATTTGCTAATCCCAAATTCATGGTGCCTTTTAGTATGACCTATCAAGTCTGGGAATGAAACTACCATGTGTTTTTTTATTTATTGTAACTTGTTACAAAGAAAGCTGTTGAGGTAATTGAGTTGACGCCTTTGTTTGGTCAGAAGCAGTCTTTTGTTTGGGGGAGAATTTGGTGATACAAAGTTTCGAATTGCGTCATTACAACTAAATCAAGTTGATTCCTTTTCCCTGTTATTTGAATGATTTCCTGAATCCTGAAGCATCTCATAACTTAAGAGTTCTATATTAGCTATCTCTACTTAGCATGTCACCTTTGTTTAGTCAGAAGCAATATTTTGTTTGGGGAAGCATTTTGTGATACAAAGTTTTTAATTGCATCATCACAACCAAATCAAGTTGATTCCTTTTCCCTGTTCTTTGATTGATTTCCAGAAGCATCTCATAAGTTACGAGGTCTATATTAGCTATCTCTACATAGCATATCTAAGATATGGATGGACATGAGGCCTTGTGTCATATGCACTCCTAGATAGTAGGTTTATGACCCCCACATATTCTCGGCTTAGTTAAATTGCTACTTGAAATTGACCTATTTTTTTGTGCTTACAGTTTTCAGCCTTGTATATTGGTGTTGTATTCTTTTTACTTATGTGCTGATGCTTTTCAACCATGAGCAGGATTATTATCATCATTGATTTGGATGTTATACTTGAAAAATGTGATGTCATTGGAGAACCTGAACCGCCAAATAGAGCTGCTGCTCCCATACCACCCACCAATCAACAAGGTCCAGTGACTGGTAATCCCCAGCCTTATGGAAGTAATCCTCTTACTGGTGTACAAATAAATAGACCAAACACAAGTGGAGCAACCTTACAACATCCTAGAGTGGAGCAATCAAATGCGCCTTCTTATTCCATCAATCTGAGTTCTGAAAGGCATGGATCAAATGCACCGCCTATGTACCATAGGGCTGAAGTTGGTAATTTACCTCCTGGATCAGTGCAGTTAAGTGGATCACGTAGTGAGCAGACTACGGGTTTTCGCAACCCTGGAACTGAAAGTTTGCGGCCTCCTCTCAATACATACGGCCGCCCGCCTCAGACATCATATCAGCAGCCACCTCCAATGTACACTAACAGAGGTCCAGTAGCTAAGAATGAAGCTGCTCCAAGGATAATTCCAATTGCTGCATTGAATCCATACCAAGGAAGGTGGACAATCAAGGCAAGAGTGACAGTTAAATCAGATCTGAGGAGCTACAATAATACTCGTGGTGATGGAAAAGTGTTTTCTTTTGATTTGCTTGATGGTGATGGTGGAGAAATTCGAGTAACATGCTTTAATTCTGTAGCTGACCAATTCTACAACCAGATTGAAGCTGGTAAGGTTTATATAATTTCCAAAGGAAACTTAAAACCCGCTCAAAAGAAATTCAACCACCTTCGCAACGATCATGAAATTTTCCTGGAGAGCACTTCAACAATACAACCTTGCTTTGAGGATGACACCACAATTCCACAGCAGCAGTTCTTTTTCCGCCCAATTAGTGAAGTTGAGGGTATGGACAATAACAATATGGTGGATATAATTGGTGTGGTTTCAGTCATAAATCCTGCTGCCTCTTTAATGAGAAAAAATGGCATCGAAACTCAAAAGAGAACCCTCCAATTGAAAGATATGTCTGGCCGAAGTGTGGAATTGACTCTATGGGGTAATTTTTGCAATGCAGAAGGGCAAGCACTGCAATGCATGTGTGATTCTGGGAGATTTCCTGTTCTTGCAGTGAAAGCTGGCAGAGTTAATGATTTTAATGGGAAAAGCATTGGTACTATTTCTACGTCCCAACTTTTTGTCGAGCCAGATTTTCCAGAGGCTCGCAGGCTAAGGGAATGGTTTGAGAAAGAAGGAAAGAGTACCCCCTCTGTCTCTATTTCCAGAGAGGTATCAAGCATGGGCCGGACAGATGTTCGAAAGACCATATCCTGTATCAAAGACGAGAGGCTTGGTACGTCTGAAAAGCCAGATTGGATTACAGCCAGTGCGACAGTTTCATTCATAAAGTCAGATAATTTCTGCTATACAGCATGTCCCATCATGATAGGGGATGTTAAGTGCAGAAAAAAGGTTACAAACAATGGAGATGGGAAATGGATGTGTGATAGGTGTGATCAATCCGTTGATCAATGTGACTACAGATATATACTACAGTTCCAGATACAGGATCATACAGGCATGACATGGGTCACTGCATTTCAGGAATCTGGTGAAGAGATCATGGGAATACCTGCAAAAGATTTGTATTTTTTGAAATATGAAGAGCAAGAGGATGAGAAATTTGCAGAAGTTATTCGTAAGGTTCTCTTTACAAAATATATATTCAAGCTGAAAGTGAAGGAAGAGATATTTGGTGATGAGCAGCGCGTGAAGTCGACAGTCGTGAAAGCAGAAAGGGTTAACTTTCCATCTGAGTCCAAGTATCTCTTGGACTTGGTTGATAAGCTTAAAGCAGAGGATTCTGGTTCCTTTTCTGTGAAGCCGGAAAATTTAATTCCTAATGTAGGAAGTAGACAAGTTGAACAAGCAACTTCAAACTATAGTGGAAACACTGGTGATACTGGTAGAGAGTTTGGGGTTGCAGCAAATCAGGTGGGTCAGTATGGAAATCAATATAATGGTTCAAGGTTTCCTGCAGCAAGCACTCCAGGTTCCTATGTACACTGTAACAGCTGTGGAGGTAGTGGTCATAGCTCAACAAACTGCCCTAGTATCATGAATGATTCGGGACCGTCAATGGGAGGAGGCTATGCTAATAGAGTGTCTTCAGCCTCTAGTGGTGAGTGCTATAAATGCAATCAACCTGGGCATTGGGCAAGAGATTGTCCTCAGTCGAACAATATTCCTCCCACTGCTCATGGGAGATATGGAGGAGGTGTTTCAAAGCAACATGCTGGTGGCGGCTTTTGAAAGATCTATTGGCAGCTGAGGTAAGAGAAGTTTGCACAAAAACATCTTATTTCAGTATCTTTGAAGTTATGTAGGTGAATATTTATGTACAGTAGAAGTTTGGAACCTTGCTTTTGTTTTAAGTTATAGTATTGATGGTTGCAAATTTCGGCTACTGTGTCAAGTCATTTTTGAAATCACAAAGAATCTAAGTATTATGGGATCTTGGCTCTTCCATGTGGTTAAGTAAACTAGTCTGTATGAAATGTCCCCAAACCATAAAACCCACCATGCCTAAACTTCCCGCTGATATCTGAATGGAATGTGAAATTTGTTTCCACTTTCATATCATCTACGTTGGCTTGATTAAGACTGGTCCGGCTCTTCAAAACTAATTATGTTGATCTATTCTAAGAGGTGAGAAACTACTAATCTTTTCTTCTATATCTATTGAAATGATGTTTGGGATTGTAATCTACCTTTGTTCACATTGTTTTTTTGTTGCTATATTCAATTCATGTCATATAAGTTGTAAGTTGTATCTTGCTCAAAGTAACATATAGATTTGAGGTTATAGCTAAAGCCACGAGTAAAGAACCAATATAACTAGTTATAGTCAACATGAAAGGATCAAATGAAATAAAGCCGCGAGTTGAGAACCAAAATAACTAGTTATATTAACACGAAGGAACAAGATGAAATAACCAATCAATAGCTAACACTCGATGGTTAGAGTCCTCTTCAAGGAATAATATTCATAATGTTCATTGAAAGAGCAATTCAATATGAGATCTCGTGTTGAATCATTATACAAGAATCAATATCGATTCGATACTGAGATTCAGGTGATATTTTCAATCACATGAAAAGACAAGCATGCGATAGAAATTCCTCCCATTGGTAGCTCTGTGGGCTTTGTACTGTTAATTAATTAGTTGGGGCTGGGCTGGGCTGGGCTGGGCTCTTTCATTTTCTGTTCATCATATTGACTTTATACAATGAATGAAATAAAAAAACAGCTAACATATTCTGTTTATGTGCCTGCCAACCTTTTTAACTTTAAGAGATTCGGGAGGGAACATAATGTGTGGCCATTTGATATATTTTCCAAGAGTTGCTTAGATTTGGATATATAGGTCTCATGGTAGACTTATTTTTTTATTTCATGTACAAATGCCATATTCATATAGCATACACCAATATTCTCGTTCTTGCTCGTCAATCTAAGCCGTTAATAAAAAGAAATATTTCTAAGAGCGCTCGAAATTTTAGTCATGATTTATTGATTAAAATTTTTAGCCAAGACACAAAAAGAAGCGAATTCGGACAGGTGCTTAGTGCCCACAAATTCATTGGGGGCAGATATAGATGTTAATCGGTGATTTGACATCATTTCATTGGACATTATTTAGTAGAGATGGAGCCACTCATGTGGCTATGGGGGCTGTTGCCCCTAATGGAATTTTTGTGTGGTAAATTTGTATTGAGTGTTATGATTTTGTCTTTAACATTTAATTAGTTTCATATTTTTGTTCCCACTAAAATTTTCAGTTCAATTCATTATTTAACGATTATTATAATTTTGCCAATAGTAAAATCAATAATTTAGATAAATATTATATTATAATAATAGTTAATTTTATTTTTTACTATCTCCAACTAAAATTTAATAATTTCAAATTTAATTCTTTTATATATATAAAAAATAAACACTTTCAAATTTACTAAATCGAATTTTACTTATAAAAAAATATCTTTGCGTCTTGAAAATATTGTATTAAATTTTTTTTTCTCAACTGATAAAATTTTCTGGATCCGTCCTTGTTTAGTAGTTGAGAGTTTCAGCCAATATATCATGACTGGGATTTTTTTCTTCATTATTTCTAAATAGTATCTTTAATGTTTTATTTTATGATAAGTACTTATAATTTACTTAGTCTTTGCTTTTATGTAATACCCTTGCATATTTATTTGGAATTTGATTCTATTTTTCTAGGTAGCTATTGCAGTTTTATCTTCCAAATTCATCACACTACCTTTGAACTCAAAATTACACGATTGTCTAATGAATTTTCACTTAACTAAAACTCCCTCTTCACAACGCATCTATACATAAATCTATAATAAAGAATATGAGCCAAATATTTTGGCATTTTATTTGACAACTTAAAATAATTTTTACAGTTTTTAAATGATAATAAAAAAATCATGTTAATCCGATGGATGTGGCACATTTGGTTAACACAAGTTGCGTGAGTGGGAAGAGTCTCGGCTTCGATTCCCACTCAACACACGTTTGGAGAGAGATGAAATCTTTAACCTGTGAACAAACCTCGAATGGGGATTAGTCTGGTTGTGGTCAAACACCTTAAAAGTGTCGAGCAGGTGTTGTTGCTTGCGGAGACTTGGTCCAGTCTTTCGTCTAGTGAGGTCGTAGTAGCCTATAGTGTTCCGGTGGGTGCGAGTACAAGTAATATGGCTGAATTTATGGGTCTTTTTCGCGGATTTCAAATTTGTTGCGACAGAGGTATTTTTATTTCTTCTGTGTTTATAGATTCAAAGTTGGTAGTTGACATTATTCAGGGTCGTTATAGCTGCATGTGGTCGTTCACCTACATTCGTAGGATGTGTTTGTCTCTTTTGGGCTCCGTCTCAATTGTTCATGTTTTTCGGGAGGCTAATAGAGCGACCGATTGGCTTGCTGGTTTTGGTTTAACTCTAGCTTCAGAGTGTATTATGACTGGCGATTTCTCTTCTGCTTTGTGTAGTATTGTTCTTAGTGATAGGGCTGGTGTAATTTCTTTCCATGCAGGAAAGTTTGATATGTAATTTTGCATTCATTTTAGCATTTAGGTGCATTTTGATGAGGTAATGTGCTCTACGTCCTTCTCTTTTTTGTGCTTAGTATTATTTTATTTTAACATACTAGTAGGGGTCCGGCTAAATCCTCAGCTTTATTTGGTGGCTTCTCAAAAAAAAAAAAAGGACTATGAGAGGAGGAATTGACAAGGTAAAGACAAACTTAATTCAAAGTAATCAGTTTGAAGGACTACAAAGCTTACTGAAATCACGGAGGAAGGTTTGCAACCTAACCCAACTACGAATTAAATGGAAAACTCTGTTTATGAGAACTATTCATTTGAGAATTGATTTATATATTGTGACCATCTTAAGTACTATTTCACCAAATTCCAACACACAATGCCTGAATATACGAAGAGTTTTGTGGAATGGTTGTCTTCTAATATATAGATTATTTACACTCTTTATTACTATTATTATAGGGTTAAATAGTTTTGTCTGACAAAGTTTTATATGTTTAGTCTCTAATTAAGGTTTTGTCTTTTTTAGACACTTGTAAACCATTTATATTATGAATAAAACTCACTCAACCGGCTGAAACCGATTTTTATGAGTCGCGTCAGTATTTGTTGACACGTCGTTACACCACATCAGATATGAAGTCCATGTGGACATGTTACGTCATCATACCATTTCATTTTATACACAACCAAAATGGCATTGTTCTGGCTATCTTTTTTTGTAAAAAAATAATGAAACGTAACATTTTGTATGATGCGGCATACACATCTGAACTCTATATTTGACGTGACATGATCATAATATGTCAAAAAATATTGATGTGACACCTGAAAGTTGACTACAACCGGTTGATTATGTTTAATTAATAAAAATAAAAATTTATGATGACTCAAACAAGACAAAATCTTAATTAGGGGCTAAAACTAAAATATGTGCCGGTCAATGAGAGACAAAATTATTTAACCATTTTTTCAAGTACTAATCTTTAACATGTGACTAAATCTTAAATAATTATTAATATAAATGTAATTAAACAACTTAAAGATGTTAACCGTAAATTTTCAAGTCTTGCGGAGATACTTAGGAAGCTTCATGGTATTAAACAAAAAAAAATACTAATCTAATATTGTAAATTCATTTTTAGCATTTAATGTGAATACCGAAACCACCCAATAATTGAAGTCAAACTCTATATATATAAACACTAGTATGTACGATATTGGTAGAATAAGGGCTTGTTTGGTGAGTCTATTTTTCGTCTATAGAGGTTAAATGTCTATAAAGGTAATTGTCTATAGAGGTTAATGTATTGTTTGGTAAAATTGTCTA
>JAYMTK010002877.1:0-13089 GCA_036897405.1 Pelargonium myrrhifolium | reverse complement strand
TTTTTACTGTTAACGGACGAATTTATGGACGAAAAGATCTTTTGATACTTTAAGGGTGCTTAATGTTCCAGACCAAAATTTAAGAGTGCTAACTGTTTTTACTCCTAACTTTAAGAGTGCTAACTGTTTTTACTCCTAACTTCAGAAGTGCTTACTATAATTACCCCTATAACTAATTTTGACTTGCATATAAAACAGAATCATAATGCCTACTTGAAGATGAGAGGTCACATGTAATTAAACGCAAGGTTTCATCCAACTCAAAAGTGAAGATAATTTATAATTTAACCATATGATATAAATAAAATTTCAAGTAACAGACCATAAAAGAATAATTGATTGATCAAACACAGAGAAAATTAATTAGAAAGGTGCAACTGTCACACCACTTCTCAATTTTTTAAATCAAATGTCTTTTAGAATTTGAAATTAGACTCGAATCAAATCCAATACCATTTGAAATATGACATTTCAATGCACAAATTTTAAATGATGAATTTATGTTCTCAAACACAACTTAATAGTATTGTCAACAAAACTTTTCCATACATACTTAAATTATGTAGAAACTAATATCATATTTAACTGAAATATGCATGGATGATTCAACAGAATGATATACAGCAGCAACCCACACATCTAATAATACCAGTTGTTCTATTTGAAAGAAACATGCTTCATAGAAACACACTTAAACTTGTGTAAGATGACTTATCATACCCATAAATCATTAAACAAAACAAAAGATATCCTCTAGAAATTATCACTTATCAAAAGCATCTGATGTCATACAATAAACCAAAAATCATCATCATTCTATCTAATGCTACCTTCTCTATCAACATTACATTACAGTATCAGGCGTAAAAACAAAACACAAGCTGGAGAAGACACATTTTTCTTCAGATCTCATTGGGAGAACTCGCTATAGAAAATGACCAACAGAATTGATACAAGTTATCATTCAAGGACTATAAAAAAGGAACCCCTCAGGAACATTTCAAATAACAAAGGGCAGATCAAACGATAATACTAGAAAATGACACCCTCCTACTGGGTAATACCAAACTGCCCTGTCCTAAATAACTTTTGATTCTGCTGTCAACTGCAGCACGCATACTCACGGGGGGAAGTAAAGAGAAACCTTGTAGTATCTAATCTCAAGTGAAACAAAGGCAAAGAGAAATTCCCCTCCCCATTGTTATATTATTTCAAGACCAACAGGTTAAGCACCACAATATCTATTTAAAAACCAACAGATTTCACACAACCAAATAAATGGCAAACACAACTTAGTTTCTCAAAATAACAGACCACAAAGTTTCAGACCAAACAACAGCAAACACAGCTTAGTTTCTCCATCATAATAAAAGACCACAATGTTCATAACTTGGTAAGAAAATAGTAGTAGTAATAGAAGCAACTTCACTTTGTAGATCAATGCAAAAGCTCAGAATCACTCCTCTTCAGACTCAGACTCAGCATTCTGCAGCCACTCAATGAATGGCTTGCAGTTCTTCCATATCTGGGAGCTTTTATTACCGCCAGCAAGGCCTTGCTCATACCACTTCATTATGAATTTCTCATCCAGCACATCATCATCATACAAAGCCTTGAGAACCAAGGCGACTTCCTTCACAGCCTCTGGTCTCCCCTTCTTCACACAGAAGGATTCAATGGCATGCAGTAGAAACATCTCCGATCCCTCATCTTGACAAGCCACAGCCAGGTAATTCTTCTTCTTTGCCACTTCCTTTGCAAACCCCTTGCCAACACCTTCAAACAGAGCTTCAAACAAAGCATCCACAACTGATTGAGGAGTACCTGAGAGCGACCCCAAGAAGGACTTAAGCTGGCTAACAGATGAGCCCTTCTTCAGGTACTCCTTTATTTCATCAACCAACTTCTGCTGTGAATCAATTGAGACAGTTCCATTCTCAGGTTTGGCACGTTCAGGAGATTTCTTCCCTGCTTTTTCCTTCTTTGCCTCCTCAGTAGATAGCATAACCATTTCAGCAGTAGCAGCACTCAATTGTTCCTGCATACGTAGCCTCGCTGCCTCAATTGAAGTGTCAGTCTGCCACTGCACATCATCATCATCATCAGCTGCTTGGTCATTCTCATCTGCCTGGCTGCCTGGTGGAGAACGATCCTCATCAGAAGCATTGTTTTTCTTCTTTGTTGACGCCACTTTGGAAGAGTCCTTGGAACTGAAGGAACCTTTCTTCTTTGCTGTCTCTTTCTTTAATTTTTTTAGCTCCTCATCAGCAGCCTCTCCCTCCTTCAGCCTCTCCTTCTCAGCTCTCCTCATGGCCTTTTTGTCTTTTGCTGCTTTCTTCTCAGGTGGATTCTTCAGGATAAATGTTGTGAGCTTATCCCTCATATCAACATCAGAAAGAAACCCACACGCAGCACATTTCAAAGTGATCATCTGAGTTTTTGTGATAATTACTTCAGTTTCAGGGTTCCCACAACCATAACACTGAACATATTTCTTAATGAAATTTTCTAGAAGGCCAGCAAGCTTCGGAGTATCATGCTGACCATTCACATGGGAAGTCCCATTCTTCTCATCAAATTTTGACTGAGCTCCAAGCTCGCAACCAAAATACTTTGTGATATAAGAAGCAGGCCTAGCCAAGGCCTTTGCAATATCAACCATGTTAACAACATTTGTCTTGATGCCATTTCCCCTGCCTTCAATCTTGGTTATCATTTTTGGCATCTTATACCTATAAAAGGCATCATCACTGTTCGCAGCACCAATATTTTGCAAAGCCATATTGCCTTTAAAATGAACAGAAAAGAGAAAAATTAGATTTTAAAGAGAGAAACTCTTTCAAAGCAAATTAACAGAAAAAATAATTCATTATCAACTTTCCCATATGATACCAACACCCATCAGACCAAGCAGTTTAAGGCGCTTGGATTCCCTCAAAGGTCTCAGGTCCATCAGGGGTGTTGGTATTGCTGATAAAAAAAAATAAAAAAAAACTTTCCCATATGATGGACTAACTATTTCATTCTACAAAAAGCAATCATACTATAATTGTTTAAACCTAACAAATATTGTTATTGTGCAGCATAAAAATTACTAACCCAGATATTATATGATAAAGAAAAAAATACAAACAGAGGTAAATAACAGACAAGTGATACTGTGATTTACAATTTTAACAGTAAATAATTCATAAATTTTAAAAATGACCAAAAGTCCAGTGTTCACAATATACTGAGTTCAATATACTGATCAAAACAGATGAGTGATACTAAATTGATTACAAATAAAAACAACTAATTCCATATTTATCAAATGGTAAGCCCTTAAAATACATTTCCTAATTCAAGGATTAAGAGTAGAAGCAGCAAGGTTGTCAATTAAGTACCAGTTTGGGCTCATCAAACATAAATTATCATTAACTGATTTTATAACAGAGAGACTAAAGCAAGGGTAAACAATATGAAAAATCCAAAACATAAATTATCATTTACTATTACTTTACAGGTTTTGCAACTGGATACCCTAAACTTTTATTTTAACTTTATACTACCATATACTATGCCGAGGAGCCTTTCGGTCCGTTAACTTGACGGAATATTCTATTTTTATCATGTGTCATGCACATGATCTAATTTTTTTCAGAAATGCTCATTTTTACCTCTTTATTTATTTATTTTTTAATTTTTTAATTTAATTTTATTATTATTTAAATTTAAAAATAAATAAATCTAAGGGTATTTTGGTCTTTTTGACATTTAACTGATGGAAAAGGAACGAAAAGGCCCCTCGGCATAGTACAGGGTAGTATAAAGTTCAAATAAAAGTTTAGGGTATCCAAGTGCAAAACGTGTAAAGCAAAGGGTGTTCATATGCAATTACTCCTTTTATTAATGAAACTGTTAGTTTAATATTTGTTTCTCTCTTTATACACACACACACACACACATATATATATATTATGCTATATGAAAAAATAGCAATACACATAAATAAATAAACATATATAATATTTCAAAAATAATAATAAACATATATCATATATATTTTTAATAAAAAAATTCACGTGTCGAATGCCATGTCGTGTCGGAATCAGTGCTTCATAGCTAGCCAAGCATGACAAACTAGTAAGGATGCTTCAGATCAAAACAAAAATCAAATACAACCCTTCTAGTTTTTGTTCCGTCTAAAGAGAGGCAAGAGAGCAACAATTACATTCTACGGAAAAAAAAATATACATTTCATTATCTAATTCGCCCACAAAATTTATAAAAACAATGCTAAATGTTTTTGTTCTAAATCTAAATACAGTATGGAAAAAAACATCAACATTGTTAAGATCAACCCCAAAACCCCAAAACCTAGTAAACAAATTGATGTTCATACCTTCTTTACAAAATAAAATGAAATTATCCATAACAGTTAGTAAGCATAAAATTTAATATAGTGATTGTTTGATTTCTTCTTTATATTATAAACTGAAATTATCCATAACAACAGTTAGCAAACACAGAATACTTGGAACAATAATTATTGGAAGTAATATACCAATAGGCCGCTACTAAACACATTTCATTCTCTAATTTGCCAACGAAATTAATATAACCAATGCTAATTTTTTCCTCTTCCTGTTTGTATCTAATATATTGTTCACTTCAATAATTTCTTTTAAGAAACAGAATTATAAATATACTGTTTTTTAAAGAAGAAAAAAAATCCAAAAAAATAAATACAACAAGATCAAGATTCATTCATGTGGATATTTGATTTTCAACAGAATACTAAAAATCATCTAGTACATAATTCACATGTGAGTGCATCAATAAAAAAATTTACCTGGTCACAAGCTTCACCTCTGTTGTATACTACTTTTCTAGGTCGATGCCAATTATAGTAGTGGAGCGGGTGGCCAAATGGACCAATGACAAAGAAAATCCAATGGGAAATGGAGAAAAAATCTGAAACAAACATCCCAATACAAAAAAAAAAAACACAAATTAGAACACAAGCCAAAGCAAAAAACTCAACACAAAATATTCACAACTTCGTCAAAATTTCAGATACTGAGTAACACAAAACTCAAAATGCATACCAATATACATATAGAGAAATAAGATTGAAAAGGGCAAATCATTTACCATATAAATAGCCAATTGAACCATGAATCAAAAATCAATCTTCTTCTAAAATTTTAATCCACAGCAAATTAAAAGGGAATAGAAAATTCATTATCAGCTTATCCATATGATCAACAAACAAGTTTATTCAACAAAACAGCAATCCTACTAAAACTGTTTAAGCCTTAAACATACGATAACTGTACAACAAATAGAGTTTAGTATAATGACAAAAGATACCTAAGCTTATAGCACAGATCAAACCAGACATCAATCAAGATAAAGAAAGCACAATACTTATGCACATGTTAATATTTTGCTAAATAAAGTTTGAAGTGCATAGCAATCTGACTGGTAAAACAAAATACTCATACTATTGCATAAAATGCACATGTAAATATTTTGCTTATTGCGTCAGTTCTTAAAAAATGTACTACCTTTATTATTTTCGGATCAGTACAGTAGGACTCTAATTCAAACTACCTTATTTGCATGGGTCTAAGCCCAATTTGTGGTTCAAAATAAGTTAATTTAATAAATTTGGGCCGTGGGTAAAATTAGGTCAAAGTAGGTCGGGTCATGGGTAAAACCCGATTTTCTTTTAAAAAAATAACTTTAAAGATTTCTCATAAAAGTTTCACTCAGCAGTCAGCTCACAAATACAATTTCAACAGAAATTTGCATAATATATTAATACATATACTTGGTTCCGCTGCTTAAATTTATAAAAATTTATTATATGCAATGTTAATTGCTTTTTTTTTTCTATTCTTGTTTGTAACTAATATATATATTAACTTGAAAATTTTCTTAGAACGTATTAGTAATAGTGATACTATTTAACAAATCATATAGTAACAAATTCTATATATAGCAGTATCAAGATTCATATGTAAGTAGAAATCAATAAAAAAATTACCAAGTCAAGATTTGCATAAAACATAGGTCAATAATACATCAAAATCTGCATCAGACGTCACAAAACATAGAAACCCAAATGTAAACACAAGTCAAACCAACAAAAGTCAACTGCAAATTCAAAAGATTGTAAGCAATATATATATATATATATAAAATTTAAAAATAAAAAAAACATTATTGAAGTACTGAAAGATCAACATGTGGACAAACTGAAAATGAAATGCAACAAAAGGAGTAACAAATAATAGATTCGTAACAAACTATCGGATACAATTTGAGACATCAATAAGTAAACAGAAATTGCACATATATGAAAACTGAAAAGGCTCTCTACCACAAATAAGCATATAAATTCAAGCATAGTACTATTCGTTGTGCAAGCCCTTTATAAGAACCCTGCATAACAGATTGTAAAATAATGATTTAGGGAACTCCCTTTATTAGGTTCCCTTTCTACAAAGTAGAGCATAAACTCTATGATAGAAGTGCAGGTCTAATTAAATCATCTATAATAAAACCTAAATCAGTTATAATATGCTACATGTAGTGTGTATCTGGATTTAACCCACGGTATTGTTAAATAAAATAAAAAAAGAGAGCTCCTTTACTCTTGATACTAGTCAAGACTCAAAGAAATAACAAGATAAATCTATCAAAGCTTAAGCAGTACCCACTAACTGTAACAGATTTCACTGCTAGCAAGCAAAACATAAAAGCTTCATTATATCAAAACACAAACCTCATCCTTGTTCGAAATAAAAAAAATTCACTATATTTCCAACACAATTCACAAAACATAAAAATTGGAATCACAACAAAAATAATTATCAAAAACATAAAATGCCCCGCATAATTCTACAAGTTTTTCTCCAATCCTACAACAGAAATTTCCAGAGATCTACAGAACTCCAAAACCAAAAATCAAACTGATTCATTAATAAAAACGGTTAACGAAACAGACAAAATGAATTTCTAAAGACAAACCAAAATGCCGCAACGACTTTTGCTTCTGAAATCAAATACCCCATAAACTTATGACCCAGAAATAAATAAAAAATGGCAAGAGAGCAGCAAATCCGAAAAATTAACATAGTAAACTCAAAGCTGTAGGAAGAAAACAAATCAAAAACCTAACAGCATATAGAACCCACCGTACCTTTTGCACAAATTTAATTTTGAGCCATTATGTTTTAAAATACAATCTTATTCCCAAAATGAGAAGAAGAAAAATCAAAATTTCATGACGCTTACCACAATATAACTTGGTAAAACTTCAGAAATGGAAAACCCATAAAACTTCATATCTGAAATTATATAGGAGGGACAATCAGAGACCTAAAACCTTAGATCTAAAAACTCAAAGAGAATGAATGACCTAATAAAATCCTTGGCTTTTGAAACTAAATACCCTATAAACAGCAACTGATCCATGACCCAAACAATCAAACAACTATTGAACTCGATCAATGGGTACCGACACGGATTGACAGACAAAAATAAAATAAAATACGGCTAAAAAGTCAAACCAGGTTCATGATCGGTGAAGACAACGCCGGAAGATGATCGGCACAGCGGGTGAGGAGCTGCGAACTAAGGAGAGTGGAGATGAGAACCGTTTGGGCTGGGTTGAGAAGGAGAGAGCAAGAAAATTAGGGTGAGGTCAAAAGCGGCTAGAGTGTTTTAAAACCCGACCCAGAGGCCGAACCGGTAATGTCACCTGGATACAAGTGAAAGTGACTATAGGAGAGCTAGGGTTAGTAGATTGAAGTGCATGTGTGTAATATTGTGCATCACTATTTCAGCTGGATACAAGTGAAAGTGACTTGACGTTCTCTCCAACCCCATGAACACTCTCGCCACCAACACCAGGTACTTGTAATGATTCAGTTGTGTTTGGTTTCCGAGAAAATGTGAATCGGATACTGATACTTGTGTTACAACAGGCGATTGAGGGCTTTCAAGCGGTGGATGAAATGTCAAGGCGTCGAATGGAGCAGCGACGCGATTGAGCTGATTGAACAAGACCAAGGAATAGCTGTGAAAGCCATATGCGAATTGAAAGAAGGAGATGTTGTGGCCAAAATCCCCAAGAGCGCATGCCTCACCATCAAGACGAGCGGAGCTCGCCACCTGATTGAAGCCGCCGGACTTGACGGCTCTTTGGGCCTCTCTGTGGCGGTGATGTACGAGAGGAGCTTAGGACCTCAGTCTCCATGGGCTGGTTACCTTCAGCTATTGCCTGACCATGAATGTCTCCCTCTGCTTTGGACTCCCACTGAACTCGATTCGCTCCTCTGCGGTACTGAGCTCCACGAGGTAACAATATCCATTTTAATGGCTAGAATTGGTTGATGAGTCTTAATCTGTCAAGCATTTTGATTATGCTTTTGCATTGCTATTTACCTTTCCTATTATTAACAGCTAGCATTGATTGACGAGTGTTACTCTGTTAAGCATTACGTTGCTGTTGTAATATACATAAATAGATGATTTTCAATTCCGGAATAACTCTTTTTGGTTGTGCATTACTCTGTTGAGCATTTTGATTTTGATTGTCATTTTAAGGAAAATATAAGCATAGCTGTTGTAATTGTTAAGTTGCACTTAAATAGATGTTATTTGATCGGCAATAACTAGTTTTGGTGAGAACCCCAATGATTCAAGCTATATTGCTGTTTAGTTCAAATGATTTATGGGTCTTAACTCTTAGTCTGGTGTGCATTTTTATTTTTATTTTCACTGTGAAGAAAATATAAACATTGCTATTGATCTTAAATTTCATTCTGATGGAAGTATAAAGATTGTTGTTGTAATTAAGTTATACATACGTAGACGCTATTCGATT
This sequence comes from Pelargonium myrrhifolium, assembly GCA_036897405.1. Taxonomy (NCBI): domain Eukaryota; kingdom Viridiplantae; phylum Streptophyta; class Magnoliopsida; order Geraniales; family Geraniaceae; genus Pelargonium; species Pelargonium myrrhifolium. The sequence continues at coordinate 4,208 of JAYMTK010002877.1, read as the reverse complement.
TAGGAGTGATTCTTTTTGGTTGGTCAACCCTGATTCAAGCATAACGCGTATTTAGCTCAATTGGTTGATGAGTCTCCACTGAAACAAATAAAAAAACGATAAAACTAAAATTATAGGCAAAGGGATGCTAACAGGGAAATTGTGTTAGCATCAAATTTGATCATTCTGCATGCTTGTAGGCAGATAGTTAAAGAAGACAAGGCTCTTGTATGTGAGGACTGGGAAGAAAGCATTCAGCCCCTGATGGACTCCACTATTCTAAAGCTTGACACAAGCTTTTTTGGTCTTGAACAATACTTTGCTGCAAAAAGCCTTGTTGCTTCTCGCTCTTTTGAAATAGATGAATATCATGGGTCTGGGATGGTTCCTTTGGCTGATCTGTAAGTTATATCTTATCTTTACTGCCTTAATCCCCACTTGTTATCTTCTATTTGTAATAATCATTCATCTCCAATATTGGACACTAGACATTTTCTATGATTTGTTGATTCTCCCATCTGAGTATCAATCATGGCTGTTGAATGTGCCCATCTCACATATCTGTACAAGTAAGGTAGCCTATTTATATGGAATCAGTCTTAAAATATAAAGATATCATTTTGTGCCATCTGTTTTGGCATTACATTAGGAGTGATACTAAATGTCATCACACCTTGAACCTACTATCTGGATTCAGTTGAGAAAATTCTAGTTCATCTTATATAAGAAAATGTATTCTAGGAGAATATCTCATCTAGTGAAATCATTTTGCAGTCTGATACGCACAAAATCAAAACTGTCCTTTTCTTTTTGCTACTTTTAACCTCAGATTCTACCCAACCGAATTCTTCTTCCTCAACCTTTAATCTCTTTCGGTTTCTTCCATGGTACTATAATGGGTTTCTCTACATGAAACTCTACAATAACGATCTCCTATCTTTTTGACCCACAATTTATATCAACTCTCATACAGTGCATCATCTTCTTCAACCTCTAAGCTTGTCTTTGATTATCACTAATCGATTTTAAGATGTTGAAATTATAATAGGTGAAATTAATATATCTACTCTGAATTCTGCTTTGCTTAACTGTCAGATTCTTTATAGCTTGAAGTCATTTGATCTTGGTATATTATATTTTATTATTATTTATTCTTATTTGTAAATTATTGCTTCTTTGAACTTTAGTTTTAATCACAAGACAGGAGCTGAAGATGTACATTTTACTGCTGTACCTTCTCATTCTGAATCTGACAAAGATGAGTGTGAAAATGATGGCAATGACTCGTCAACTCACGAGCTTCCCTTGGAAAAGAGTGACTTGTCCACTGCTCTTGTTGAGAACGGGTCTTTTAACTATAGTGATTCAGAAAGCTCTTCAACTTTGGGGGATGATTCAAAGGTTATGGAAATGATTATTCTTAAAGATGTCAAAGCTGGAGCTGAGGTCACCACTTATCCTTGTTTGGATATTTCCTTATTATTACACATTGTATATATATTCCTTGAAGATAATTTTTTGGGTTCAATGAATTTCAAATTGAGGTTGTGTTTCTATTTTTTGGGGCAAAGTATATGGTTGGCATTTTCATGTCAATATATCTCTGAATCTATATGACATAAAACAACTGTTTTGGGACCAAATGATGGACATATGGAATCAGAGCATGGCCCAACCAAGAATGACAAATTTATCAGTTTAACTATTTGTGTACATTTGATAGCAAAAGGACATAATGTCATGCTGGTTCTAAGGCTTTCTTATTAGCAGTACATTTTTTTTGGAATGAAACAAATCACAAGTCTTCCATTATGGTTCTAACATTTCATATTTTAAGACCTGAGAAGCTTTATTTTAGTTGTGATAATGTGTCTTATTTTTGCCTTCTCCTTTCATTTTTTGTGCTGTATTATGATTAAAGGATTGTAAACAAAGGACTCAAATTTGAGGCTTTCACTTTGTCTTTGTGCTTGTGTCGGCTTTGCCTCAATTCCTGATGTATAGGTTCCTAAATAGTTATGAAGTTTATAATTTTTATGACAACCTTCCTCAAGACAAGAAATTATTTGAAAAGAATGTCTTTCTCATACTAGTTCCTTCCCTCTTTTGTTCCTCAGGTTTTTAATACATATGGAACAGTAGGGAACGCTGCATTGCTACACAGATATGGATTTACCGAGCCAAACAACCCATATGACATTATAAATATTGATTTGGAACTGGTCTTCGAGTGGAGTTTGTCTTTGTTCTCTAGCCGTCACAGCAGAGGAAGGCTGTCCACGTGGAGAAGATTAAACTACTCCGGATGTGTCAGCCAGAACTCTGAATATTTTGAGATTTCATCTGATGGGGAACCCCAAATTGAGCTACTGATTTTACTACACATAATTCTACTACCAGATGATGCTTATCATCTGCTGGATCTTAAAGAATCAACTGAAGGGAGTTCTGAAGGATCCGTAAGTATTATTTTTTCAAACAAGAGAAATAATATTTCATGGAAAGAAGCTTCAGAATTGAGCAACGATATGCTTTTAAGTACAAGTGTTTGCGACGCACTGTTGTGGCTAGCAGATTCCCGGGACAGTTGCTACGGTTCAAATTCCATGGAAGATGATATAGAAGCGTTGAGGAAGTGTAATGCCGTAAAAGAGAGGAAATTGTTTCATTCTTTGATGTTGCGTGTGAGCGAGAGGACGATCCTTGAGAAGCTCAGAGTTTACGCCTCAACAGGTGCACGGTCAATTAGAACTGCTAAGAAATCGTCCTTGAGGAAGAAGTTGAAGAGGGCATGAAATGCAGAGCCACTCTACTTGCCTCTCTTTTGGTATAGAGGGCAAAGTGCTATGCTTTTGCTCAAACAATGAAGATTTTGAATTTTGCTGCAAGAGGTGGTGGATTTGCATGGCATAATAGTTTTATTATGCAAAACACTTTTTGGCTGGTTAAATTTTGCTTCCTTGAGTGGAAATTTTTCATGGATTTTTTTTTTCTTTAACAAATATTCAAAATTTTGGTTTCACGTCTCAATTTGTAGATTTTGAGATATTTCCCTATTAAGAAGAAACAGAAGCATTTCTTACCACTTGCTATTGTCTTCAAGTAATACAAATATTGACGGTGTTTCTATAACAAGGGTAAAATGTATATCAGTTAATTGATATGAAGTTATATCAGTTGCAATTTAACAAAGTCAACGAGGTGATGACACCTCATTTAAAACTCCTTATACTCACTAAAGTGAATTTGTGGGAGCGGAGCGACCCGTCCGGATCCATGATTTTAGATGAGGCGTCATCACCTTATTAGTATGTCCTAATCAAAATATTTTGTTATTGGTATTTTTTTGAGACTCAATAGAGCTAACACTCAAAAAATTTCTTCTTCTACCACATTTTGCTCTAGAGGTTGAAGGGTACATACTTCAATTAATGTTTTTGTACGATCTATATGTAACTAATTGTCAATTCTTTACCTCACTGACCATTATTTAGTGACTGAAATTCTTTTTATCTCTTGTAAATATTATCTGCAATGATAAAGCAATATCTCTCATCTTCTCAGTTGAAGTCTGGTTTCAATTTGTCCTGTTTGGTTTCCCTTTGTTAAGGCTATATATATTGACTATTTTCTTCGGTGCTCGAATGGGTTTGCCTATATTCGCCTCCTCGATGTATATCCATGAATCCTATTTGTTCATGTGTTCCAAGATTTTGATGTGCTGCATCTCGAAGATGGTCCAAGTGCATAGAAATGGGTTTTACCTTATATGGAAGTCAATTAGTGGATAAAAAATACGCATAAGATGATGTAGAAACATGATTTTAGAAGGATTCGTATGTACTTTTTATTCAAACCAAGATGAATATTGTGCGGAAAGAAGCTTCAAAAACAAGGAACGATAGGCTTTTGACTAGAAGTGTTCACAACGCAATGTGGGAGTGTAGTGTTACAAGCGAGAGGAAATTGTTTCGTTCTTTGATGTCACGTGTGTGAGTGAGAGGACGATCCTTGAGAAGCTCATAGTTTACATTGCAACAGGATCGTGTTTTGTAGCAGCTCAAATTATTGCTCAATATTAGAAGAAGAAGATAAAGTTGGACATAAATAAAACAGTTAATTATAGCCACACTCACTTGACTTTTCCAGAATAAAATGTCAGCCCCCTGACTTTGATTTTAGGCTTTTCGAACCCTTGACTTTCAATTTATATTATTTTAGCTCATTTT